>WEIS01027284.1:0-10297 GCA_013389965.1 Todus mexicanus
GTGTACCCACGTCTGTGCCCGTTGAATGGTGAAGTGGAAAGGACTGTGTTGGAACGTGCTAACACGCAAACCCTGTGAAATAATTCAGCCTCCACATCTTTGGTCTAATACCAGATTTGAATTTTCTGTGGCCTCTTTAATTGGCACTCGAGGATACAGGAATTCTTGTGACCTGCTTGTGCTCCAGTAGTTCCCAGAGGCCGTTTCACCCTTCTGCTGGTGGAGCGCGGTGAGGCTTGCCCAGTTCCAGGGGAAACCTGTCCTGTCCCATACAAGCTGATGACAACCTAAGTAGACAAAAGTAAGACATAAGGGGGAAAAGGGAACACGGAGAAATGTGGAAACTTGCTTATGTGGTAAAATTGGGAGCAGAGTTCAGGTCTTGGGACATTCGGTAGCAGCGTATGCTCAAGTTGATGCTGTCCTTCGCTGTCTCGTGTTGTGTGCCTGTGCAGTGTTTGACAGACTTAATAGTTCTACCCGAATCGAGCTCTTAATCTCATATGTGTAACTTTTTATTTCCCCTAAAAGTATTTCAATGAATGTCAGGCAGTAAAGCTCATCCCTATTTTCATCTTAATTATTTTTCATTAGCTGGTAAGGTAACGTCTGGGAAAACCGTAAAGGCATCATTAAAGGTATTTGAGGTTTTTCTTTTTCCGCTTAGACCTACAGCATTCCAGTTCCTACTGATTTTGCCTGTAAGATTGCAAAATATTTGCTAAAGGTGGAATGATACTCAATGAGCATCTCCTGGGGGTTTAAACAAATCCTCTGGACGCACCCAGAGTTACCTTATAACTTAATATAATAATAACTTATCTTAACATACTTCGAGTCGTGGATGACTGGCAATATATTTCATGACAAGTATGAACTTCCGCGTTCAATAAGTAAAGATAAATGAAAAATGGTTTAGCTACGGAGGAGAAACAAACTGGGATCAAATTAATCCTCGAATCTAATAAGAGACTTTGCGATGCAAGTCGACCCTACTCTGGGAGTGGCATGAGACGAACTCCTCCTCCTGTTCCTTTTTGCAGAAGGTGGTCGCAGAGGAGAGTGGTTTTAGTGGAATTTCACACAAGATGGTTCAGGTAGTTTCATCTGTAGCTCAAGTTTAGGCTGACTTTTAAATTAAATCTCGTATTTCTTCCCTATTTCCCATGGGGTAGAGGACTTGGTCAGTTGTTCTACCATACGTCTGTTAAATGTTATTACCCTGGAGGAAAGAGCTAATAGAGAGAAATCTTCACCTGGTTTAAATCAAAAGTGGGGAAATTTTAACCTAATGAGGGAAATTTTTACAGGGTGGTGAATTGGTTTAAGCACGGTTTAAACCAGTATAAAGCTCGTAGGTGTTGGGACTTTCCTCCTGCATAATTAAATTAAGTTTCTATGTTTGTTTTTTTTTGAGGCTGTGTTCTGTACAAATGTAGCAGGTTTACTGCACATCCAGTGATATTTAGGATCATACCGAAAAGATTCATGAACATACAATGATGAATAGATGATCCTTAACCTAAGTGGAAGAAGACCTTGATTTACTTGGCGTGTGCATCGGTAGTGGAAGAACTGATGCGAAACAGAACTCTGACACCAAATTGCCAACATCTTTCCTTCTTTCTTCCCTTCCTTCTTTCTTCCCTTCCTTCTTTCTTCCCTTCCTTCTTTCTTCCCTTCCTTCTTTCTTCCCTTCCTTCTTTCTTCCCTTCCTTCTTTCTTCCCTTCCTTCTTTCTTCCCTTCCTTCTTTCTTCCCTTCCTTCTTTNCCTTCCTTCTTTCCTTCCTTCTTTCCTTCCTTCTTTCCTTCCTTCTTTCCTTCCTTCTTTCCTTCCTTCTTTCCTTCCTTCTTTCCTTCCTTCTTCCCGTCCTTCTTCCCGTCCTTCTTCCTCCGCTCCTCTTGCTCTTCAACTTAATTAACACACTCTGTCCTCATCTCTTGCCAGCAGTGGTTGTTCTGCGGTTGCTTTTTTTGTCTCCCTGCCTCTTTTATAACTTTTTCCATTATATAACTACTGTTCTGCTTGGCCTTCGTGGTCTTCATACCAGTTTTAATTCTTTCCTTATTGTACCTTATTTCCTTTAATTCCTTCGTTTCTTTAAACCTTCTGGAACAAATAATCAAGTATATAAATACCAGCAGACTATTTTTCTTGGTTTTTACTTTTGCACGTTGAGAAGGAACAAGGACACAGGACACTGTCGAGGTACAAAGATATTAGTAGTCTCCACTTCCCTTGCAGGTTCTAACAGCAAGACCGGATCACCTTGAACTGTGACTTTGTCCTCAACTTGTGTATTTCTTTAATGTGCCCTTTTGCAATTAAGAGCTAGAATTAGATTTTCACCGAGCTTGAAAGTTTTCTCGCCTAGCAGGACTCAAGAACAACCAGCAGATCTTAACACACGTCTTAAGCAGTCTTTAATTAGAAAAACCACAATTCTGAGTGAACCGAGCTGCGGTTTGAGCAAGAAAATCCTCCTGCTGTTCACTTTTCAGAAGGAAAGTGTTATTCCCATCTGTGGCCACAACCTTACCCCTCTTGACTTTGTTTGAAGTATTGCTTGTGACTCAGTACACAAGGGAAGCAGACCTCTTTGTTACATCCGTAGCTTGGCATTTCCAAACAAATCCATGGGAGGTAGGCACCCAAATATTTGATTGGAAACTTGATCTGTTTTCCTCTGAGTCCCTGGGAAGGAAAAGCTCTTGGATTAATAGAGAAAAGGTACGGTGTATGCTCAAAACATGATAAAGTAATCACGTGGTGTTGCTAATATTTTATAGAGAAGAGGTAGTACCAAGAATTCCCCAGAAACACACAATCAGGTTTAATTTTTATTATTTTTAAGCAGTGATATGCTGCTGTGGATGAGTCAGTCAGACTCCATCAGCTACTAGAGCTATTCTTTTTAAGAACGGCTTTCAGATTTTTCCACAGGCTTAATGACTTTTCCCATCCCTAAAGTAAAATCCCTTTCCTTTAGTTCCTATAGCTGCAAAATTCTGCCAGTTGTGTTGCAATTTAGCAATGGGTCTAGCAAGTTTGTGACTGAGACTGTAATTTTTTTTTTATTTGGGGATAGATTACACCTGGTGAAACTATAGGAAATCAAACATGAAATTTGGCTTTAGAGTTTATTCCTGCTAGTAAAGTACATGGCAAAATTGCCTTTTCAAACTACTTTGTCATGGTATTTTTCATACTTTGCTTCCTCCGTCAAACATGAGCATGTTCATTTGCCCTTAAAATGTAGAGTGGGATAGATAAAATATTACTGAGATTTAAATTCTGATTAGTAGTGCCTAGAGGTGTCTGTGAGTGTGGATTAAGGACACATTTTTTGGTCCTTCTGTATTTTTATGACTTAATTTATGGGGGTTTTTTAAACAGAAACTTTTCAACGGTGTGTAATTCAGATGAGATATTAAGGGAAGAAAGCCTGGGAAGTTGGATTAAACTTTACTTGATTCTAATCCAGCCGGTTGGAAGTGGTGCTAGACCCATCAGCAAAAGCTGTTCGAGTGAAATTCAGCGGTGTGAATTCACTGTCACGGTGCTAAACTTAATCAGTATTTGCAGTCTGGCAACTGGAATGGCAATTCTTCAATCCTGGGTCTTTTATTTCCACCGGGGATACAGATACTGCAACACAGGTAGTCCCATTCTTCATCTTTTTCTATTCCATCGCGGTGAAGGAGCTTCGTAAGCTGAAACCAGGAGGGGAAAATATAAAATGAAATCTTTTCTTGGATGAAGAGTTACCAGATCAGTTGTGTATTAACAGTGTCACGAAACTTGATTTGGAGGAGAAATTGAAAGGAAATTTAAAGAATGTCTTCGGTCTGCTGTGAATGAGTTGTATGTTGAAGACCTCTTGATGGTGTGGTGGAAAAAAGGCTTCTTAGAAAGCTTCCAACCTGTGTCAGCTGCAAACCCGTGCCTTTATTTGCACAGCTTTTCAGTAGCATTAACCTTGTGGGCCAGATCCAGACCAGCAACCCCACAATTACAGTCTCCAGTTCCCATTTCTCTCCCACAACTCGAGCCTCCTGGTGAATCATGTTTATAAGAGGAGAGATCTGGCTGTGATAGTCATATTGACTACCTACTATTAGTTGTCAACTCATTATTTTGGCATTTGGGAAGGCTCATTATTTGTGTTTTCTCTTTCTTTGCTATTTTTCGACTGCAGAAGCTGTCGCAGAAGACCGGACGATTGCACGTGTTCGCTTGCTGTTACCCCTGTATTGTTTTTGCTAGCCCACTAATTACAGTTTGTGTGCTAAGTGGGTGCCTTTTATATTTAAATTGTAAGCTCCCCGAGGACAGGAGAATGCCATGGTTTTGTTTACATCTCGCCCAAAGGTTACCCTGCTCTTGTTATTTCTTGTAGCCACTCCCAGAGCCGCTGTCGTTTCAGACAAGCCTTAATTTTAGTTGCTTTAAGACCTTCGCTGCTCAGGCTTCCTTTGTTTTAAGGAGAAATCACTATTACAAATAATTACTAGTAATTGTCTCAAGTAATTTACCATAACGTAGTTTGCCAGTGCTTTTTTAAACAAACAATTTCAAGTATAGGGCATAATGTCAAAGCCTGGTGACATCACTTGTACTTGGGGGGAGAGTCATCGTTTGTTCTTTCTTTGGTATTTAAAAATCAGAGGGGTTTGGGGGGTTGGGTTTTGTGGGGTTTTTGATGTGTTTGGAGGGGTGATGGTGTTTGCTTTGTGGTTTGTTTTGGTTTTCTCTTCGAAATCTCCTCGTGGATTATATTTTTCTCTTGAACTATGTCTGCAGTTACAGTATATGAAGCACCCTGGTGTTCTAGAGAGCGAATACCAGAAATTCACGAAGCTTGGCAGGCAGTGACAGCCCATGCTTTATTTTAGGCACGCAGGAGCTGACACGAGCGGTGATGCATTAGGATGCGTTAGGTATCTGAAAGCAGGTTATCGGATCTTCGTGGAGGCCTCCCAGTTGATACTCAAGCTCTTCCAAATTACCACATTGTCTCAAAGAGGGCGGTAGATGCCGGTTGGGAAGCGCGCCAGCTTTCTGAAATACACCTTCGGAAAGATCTAGCTGTACAAAGAGGCTGTACCTAATGTATGTTGTTTCTTCATCATTGCTTTTTTTTTTGTCTCCTCCCATGCTTTATAGGGCTGTTCAGAGGAATCCATCGTCCCCTTCCAAGCCCCCCTTCCATTTTTCCCCTTTAAATGGAAAGAATCATCTTGGTTTGTTGTTTGGCATTGTTGCAGGTGGAGCTGGAGGTGACGCTGCCAGGAGAAGGAAAGGACAGAATATTTAAGGTGGCTATAAAGTGGATGTCCTGTGTGAGTTTGCAGGCTTTACATGATGCTCTTTCTGGTCGGCTGCCAAGTGTCCCGTTTGAAACCATCCAGGCACTGGATGTAGTGATGAGGCACTTGCCTTCCATGAGGTGAGGGAAAGACCTTGACGTTGTTTAGGAGGTTGCATTGTTACCTGAATTGCTTCGGTGGCTTTTTGGGTAGGATGTTGCTTCCATAGCTCAACTAAAATAACGGTTATCTAGCAGATGGCATGCTCGGGCAAGAGGCAAGATGGTGCTTTTCTGCTCTAGCCGGTGGAATTAGTAGCCTTCAACCTGGACACAAGTCCCTTTCCCCACTGGTCTTCAGACTCGCTCCATGTTTGTGCGCTCTTGGGTCAGGGTCCTGCCATCTCACTCGTACCCCGTTTCTCTGGAGGCCTCAAGAGAAGGAAGCCTTCCCCGAGTGGAAAGTTAGTTGGAGGTTGATGGCTGTGGAAGGGCGGTTTTAAAACCTGTTACCCTGCTCCCGTGTGTCCTTGGGCAGATGTTTATTGCTCATTTCGTATAAAGGATGCTGCGCCCTGGGGGGAGCGTTAACGTCACGCAGTGCAGCTGGTTTTATAGGAAAGGAAAAACGTGGAAATGATTTGGGGTTTTATTCTCCAAGCCAGTGGGATCTGCAGCGTTTGGAGTCACACCCAAAGAGATACAGGGGTTTAATTCTGCTGCCATGGAACAAGTTGCTTAATACCACTGTTGAAAATGCGTTCAATTGGGAAGTAAAGAACAAAGCCTAGGAGGGTTAACTCCCATTTGGAAGGGCTAGATGAGTTAAATTTGTGTAAATACCTTTAAATAGCCTTACGTTATGTCGACTTGATCCTCAAATTAAGGATTAAAAAAAGAGGAAAAGAAATCACTTGAGTCCAATTTTGCAACACAGAAAACAGCCCAGACTAGTCAGTCACACACCTTTGTTCAGAGAAACATCCTGGCGCTGGTGGTGATTAGGTTGATGTTAAATGTGCTGCACCGAGTTAGTGAGATGAAAGATCCGTCAGAAATATTTGTTAGATCAGTTTGTTGACCCACGGAGAGTTTCCCTGCATTTCAGAGGAGGCTGTGCACAACTAAAGGGAGAGATGATTACATTGTTGGTTTAACAGCAGAGGTGGTTTAATTATATTCTTTACTGAGACGTAGCTGAATTAATTTGAGCACCAAAAAAGTTATTAATGCTTTTTTAAATTATATTCTTTACTGAGACGTAGCTGAATTAATTTGAGCACCAAAAAAGTTATTAATGCTTTTTTTTTTTCCCCCCCCAATTAGCGGGTATATTAAGGACTATACTGAAAATAGGTTTAAACTAAAGTAGTAGCCAATTTCTTACTGCAGCTAGCTGGATTTTGAGAGGTGTTATCTGAGTCCTGACGGGAATCTCAGTTTATTGGTCATTTGAAACACTGACGCTTTTGTGAATAGAAATTTGCATTAGTTATGGCTTTATTGCAATTTTTTTTCTTGAGTGTTATGGTCTGAATTAATTTTCTTTCTTGCAGGTATACTCCCGTGGGGCGATCTTTTTTTACAGCATCAGAAGGGTGCTCAAATCCATTGGGTGGTGGCAGAGAAGTTTGGTTTGGCTTCCATCAATCAGTCAGACCTTCCTTGTGGAAAATGATGCTAAATATCGATGGTAGGCCCTACAAAAATCTTTTCTTGTTCCTTCTTTATCAATGGAAAAGCAAAAATTGAGTTCCATTTGTTGGATTTCTTGCAAGTTTCCGCTGCATCGTTGTAATACAACATTAATCTTTTTGTCTCCAGTATCTGCCACCGCCTTTTACAAAGCACAGCCAGTGATCGAGTTTGTATGTGAAGTCTTGGACTTCAAAAGTATTGAAGAACAACAAAAACCTCTGACAGATTCCCAAAGGGTAAAGTTTACCAAAGAAATAAAAGGTAATAATTAAATTACGTAAACCGGCTTTATTTTGATATCTTGCCTCTATACATTCCAAATATTTTGTACAGCAGTTGCCTTCTTGGGAGGCAGATTATGAGCTGTGCACGTGCACTTTTTGAGCGAAATGAAAGGGCAGGAATCATTTTATTACTCTACGTGTATTTGAAGACTTCCAGAAGTCTGCCAATCAATGTTATATTTCAGTCTGCTTGTCCTTTTTGCTTACTACATCCGTTAATCTGTAGCTCGACGGCGTCGCTGCGTGAGCGTAAACAAAGTTGAGTCAGTTCAGATAAGCCTGTGGCTTCAGATTTGATGAATCACTAGTACAGAAAGTTCAGTGAGCACGTTTATTTATCGAACCTGCCACATTTAGGGCTCGGGGATGGGCATAAGTGAATTATCCCGTGCTCAAGAACCTGTGGCAACTCTAGATGCGTGTGCATTTTGCCTGTGGCAAATTACAGAGGAGTTTAATTAGCTTTGCTCTTAATGGAAGTGCTCTAGTGAAACCCTGAAGATGATACGTTTTATATGCTTTCGATTAAGTTTTAGTTCAGCTCATCGCTTTCTGCAGATGGGTGATGATTTGGTTTAGTGACATTATTATTGGCTGGTGCAAGCTTCTTTCTTTAAGTGGATTTTCTCTTGACAACAAGTATAAGTTTGAATGCAGTGGTTTCATTTCTATTAATTCTGTGCTTTTTGTATTACTTAACTTGTTATGTGCATTTTCTCTCGACATACCTCCGTTTTTGATGTGCCTCACCACCGCTTGATCAAGTGTCCAAGTCACTGGTGTGTGCTGGCACCTGAGAGCTTCTCAGGGGAGAGGTGCTACTGAGATCTTTTCACCACGTAGAGCAGCATCCCTCAGTATGCCAGACTCCTTAAAAACAATTTATCTTCCCAAGGGAATGTTGCGATATTTTGTTTAAAAGTTATATTTGCTGTAGAGCTTTACTCTTCTTCAAGTACCCCCATCTCCAGAGCAAATGTGAGTTAACAGTTATTAAATGTTTGTATTTCTACATGTCACTTCTGAAACATATTGGTGGTGCCAATCCCAATTCATGACAAAGATACTCCAGTTCATAAACTGATTATTTCAAATTGTTTACGAGGACTTGGATTTTTTAATATATATAATTAATTTTAATTATAATCGTAGTTAATTTTTATATATATAATTAATTACCTAATCTTAAGTCTTTCCAATTACTGATGTCAAGGTTTTCATGTTCTGGATTTGACTAATCGTTTAGCAATGTGGTTTTGCATCCTTAAATATATTTTGTACATACACTCTCCTGGAAGGAAATTATAGTTACTCTAACATGTAATGACTGAATCAAAGAGTAGACGGAAGGAGTCATACTGCTTTTGTTCGCTGAAGGTTTCTGCTGGAAATCAATCATCTATTTGATAGAAAGAAAGCAAATTAAAAAAGGAAACTCCATAAATCTATCACACGGCTTCCTTGTTTCCGCAAAACATCCGCAAAATCATCTTTGCCCAGCTGCAAGTTAGCAAGAAAAGTACAACTAAATCCTGAGTTTGTACTGGTTGTAAATGTTTTGAAAGAATAATGAGGTACCGAATTGCTCGTTGCTGTTGTTATTTTTTTTCCCCCGTTAGGATTTTCATTCTTACTCTAGAAAAAGTCATAGGATCATAGAATCGTAGAATAGTTAAGGCGGGAAAAGACCTCTTGGATCATCGAGTCCAGCCTATGACCTACGACCACCACTCAGCTAAACCCTGCCACTAAGTGCGGCATCCAGTCTGGCCTTAAACACCTCCAGGGACGGTGACTCCACCACCTCCCTGGGCAGCCCATCCCAGTGTTTTATCCTCCTATCTGTGAGGAAGAGCTTCCAAATATCCAACCTAAACCTGCCCTGGTGCAGCTTCAGGCTGTGCCCTCTCGTCATCTGAGATTTGCAGCTAAGCCAGAGGTATAGAGATCTCCAGCCCCCTCTTTCCTATCCCCACACATTCAGCTTCCTATCTCGAATAATCCACAAGGATGTTTCTGCCTGAGCACGGAGGTGATAGGATTTAAAACATCGCATTCAAGCTTGGATTTGTTGTTAATGGTAAATTAGGAGCAATTCTTTGGGGGTAGCTGTGGTGTGCTGGCTTTGGGTGGGTAATTTATTCTTCTGGAAGCTACTGGTTTTCAGGTGTCCTCGGCTTTTGTGCCAGTGGGGTTCGCAACAGATGTTTTTCTTCACAAAGACGAAAGCCTGGTGGCCTCATTCCCATGGGCTCCTCGGAGCTGTGTGGGTATTTCCCATCCCCCCCCAACACTGCTTCAACAGCTGAAGGTCTCCCAGATACCTTATGTTTAGACATAAAGTATAAACAAACTTTCGGTTTCAAGGCGGTTTTGTCCTTTCGCCACCCTGGATTTCCTTAGAGGTGCAAGATGGAATTCACAGAATGTGTTTGGCTTCCTCTGCCAGCTCTTGGAGCTTTGGGCTTTCGTCTTGTCTCTAAAATTCTTTGTTCGACTTCGACTGAGTTTGAATGTTTGAATTTTAAGAGTATAAATAGGGGGGGGGGTTGAGTTCAGTCTGGGATATTCTTCGCTGCTTGGAGAACGTGCTAAATAGTGAATGGCTTTAAGGCACCGTCTAAGTGGTGCTGTGTAGCAATTTCGGGGGCTGACACCTTGGTTTTGAAGGAACGGTGATAGGTGTTATCCAATTTTTTAGGTCTAAAGGTGGAGATAACACACTGTGGACAGATGAAAAGGAAGTACAGAGTGTGCAACGTCACCAGGCGACCAGCAAGTCACCAAACGTAAAGTATTTTTGCTTCTTCTTAAGAGTATGTTTAATCTCAGGCTGGAAAAGTACCTTGCCTGCCTTACTGACATAGGAAAAGTTGTCTTGAAAAATGATACTTAATATCATAGAATCCTAGAATACCAGGTTGGGAAGGACCTCAAGGATCATCTAGTCCAGCCTATGACTTAACACCGCCACTCAGCTAAACCATGCCACTAAGTGTGGCATCC
>WEIS01027285.1:0-14669 GCA_013389965.1 Todus mexicanus
ATTCAGCGAGCTCACAGTGTGTGGTTTTCTCTTTCCTCAGTAGAACCTGGGATTTTTTTATTGTGTTTATCTCTGTGATAGTCTCCTCTTCAGCACCTGGGTACGGAGCTGGCACAATACAGGCAGTGCTTTGTTTTAGCATGAAGGGTGGGTGGGTGTGACAGTGTTTGCGACAGAGCAAGAGCACTAGCATGGAAATTCCCTTTGCTAGTAGTCAAATTTCAACACAGGGGTGGGATAATACACCAAAACGAGAAGGTTTCAGGATGGGCTATGTAAGATCTGTACAGTAGATATCATAGATGCTTTCTGGTGAGGTCACTGGGTTCACTCAGCCATTGGTGGTGCAGCAAAGAGCTCTGCTGGGCTCCCCACAGTTCTTCCTAAAGATCAAGAGAAGGGTCTCTGTGTGTGTACTGTTATTCCAGAGCATCTCCCAAGCTCCATCTTCCATTTTAACCCTTTTCCCGCTGTCAGAATTGGCCTACTAGAGCTTAGTTCTATATCAAACTAGACTGACATACCCTTTAGTTAGCTAATGCTCCCTCTTTGTGTTCTTAACTGTCTTTAGAAAAGCTCAGCTCATATTATGATAATGTGACAGTCTCTTACACCAGCCTTCTGTCAGGGCTCAGAGAAAGCTGGCAAGTGAACTGCATGGAAAAGGCTGTCCTGAGTATTTGAAAAGATACTCAGGACTAAGCAAAACATCAACCTTCATTGCTCTGAATTTCAGAGCAACTCAAAACACCTGGTAAATCAGCCCAGTAACTCAGGAAATCTGGGATTAGGGCAGCAGGAGCCACACAAATTATCAGTAATTAGCAAAGGAAGAGATTGTTCTTCTGGTTGAGGCCAGGAGCTGATGTTTACTTCTGTCACATGCTCATCTGTGAAATTTTCTTTGCTTTAAGGAAGAAAAAACTCCCTCCCAGCAGTTTCTTTTGGAGTGGTGAGATCTTCTGGATTGTGTTACTATGTGCTTGAAAATGGCAAGAGATGTGGGTTAGGAATGAAGTGAAAGAGCAGTTCTAGGGGAGGAAGAAGAGTTGTAGGTAGGGCAGTGAAGAAGGGCAACTTCACTGTGATGCTGGATTCCCCACTCAACTCCACTTGGAACGTGTGACGTGACCTGGGGTAAGTCTTCCCATGGGATTTGTGGTTTGATAATCTTGTTCTGGTCCTTTTCTTCGTGCACAGTGTTGCAGAGAGCACGAGGAGTAGGTGATGCTACCATAGATGGTGGTACTATTACCCTCAGATGGTCTAGAGGAGATGTGGTGACATTAAGCTGGCAGAAGCCATAAATGTAAGTGGCTGATCGTGCAGTTCCTTACCCATGTTGCCTATTCTAACTCTTCCTAAGGAGTAAATTTGAAACATTAGATGTATATGTTACAGCTTTTGCCCTTTCTGAAAGACTTTAAAGGCCTTTTCTGTGATTCATAGGAAACCGAAAGGGCTTTGGATTCTAACCATGAATGTTTAACCTTTGATGAAATGCGTGATATGAACATGAATTTGTGGTGATTTTCCTCCTGGTCTGTAGAGGTTAGACCTGGCTGCTTTCAGTTAGGCACATGTAGATGCTGACCTTAATTCCTTCAGTAGGACTGTTCTTTCAGATAACACCTTAATTCAAACACGTCATGGCATTTCTGTTCTGTCATGACAATTTTGAATGCTCTGCTTGTGGTGTTTTGATATCTAATGTGATAGTATTTCTGAAACCTTTGTTACTGTCTCTCAGGGGAGCCGGCGTCTCTTTGTGTCCTTTTAATCTTAAAATTCCCCAATATGTAAAATCTCCTTTGTGCTGCAGATATTTTCACAGAAACCCACTGAGGCTTTTCTGCCACCAGTTGCATTTTAGTTTATTTTTCTCCTGAAAGCTGAATAGAAAATGAATCCTTAGCAGATCTTGAAATTCCCCTTTCACCTTCCCGAGTGCTCGGGAGCCAACTGTTCTTTCCTGTGTGCCCTTCTCTTGAACTGAAGCACTTGCTGAGGAAGTTGCTTCATCCCCGTAATTTATCTGCTACTGTTGGGATTTTCAAAGATTGTCTGAAACTTATATTACTTTTCTTTTGAAAATTGCCTTAGCTTAATTACTTACAACTATTCAAGAGGGTAATGCTCTCACTGGTTGGGGTAATTAGGAAGCCTTAATTAGCTCTTCAGAAAAGAATTAAAATTAGCTGTGTCATTGCTATATCACCCTCATTAGTTTGATCTGGCAGCTTTTAACTGGCACATTTATGTTTCTGATTTACATATTCTTTCCCATGGTGCTGAGCATTATAACTTGCAATAATAATAATAAAAAAGTTAGCTTACTCTAGAGAGTTGTTACGTGAGAGGTGTGGGTATATCAATATGTGAAGAATATCCCAGTATCTTAAAGTTGAACTTGATTTATTACCAGTGTGCTTAAAATACAATTAAAAGCGTATCTGCACATGCAACTTTTTCTGTCACTAGGCTTGCCCTCATTTAAATTCTGTGGGTGAGCAGGAACACATTATTGCTTTGAAACCTCTGTATTTTTGGAAGACGAAAATGATAGATGTAAGCTCCTCTCAAGTACTATTCTAAAGCTGCCAAATGTATAATCTCCAGATTGCTAAAAGCATGTTGTGAGCCCCAGTCCAACTGGTGTTTACACAAACTTCTTGCTGAAGTCAGTTGAAGGTTTTGCTCATGATCTTGAGTGACACAGGGAATGATTTATTTATTTATTAATATATATAGCTAATCTTCATGTTTAATCTTAATTAGAATGATTAATTTGGCCCGTCCATGCTTTGTTCTAAAAGAGTTATAAAGTCTTTATGTAAAGGTATATTGCACCTTTTTCACTATAAAAAGAAACCCCACACCCTAAACAAGCCTCCTTGTGGTAGGGGGGAGAAAATACACACTTTCATACTGTCCTTTAATGAGTAAACAAATATGATGATCTTTAGTCATCATGTGCCTCGCTGTGAATTAGAGTTTACAGTGATTCTATAGGTAGAGTCTTAGGACAGCATAGAATTTTCTTATTCTTTTGACAATTTTCAGCTATCCAAGAGATATTTCCAGATGTGGAGGGGGGATTCAGAAAGAGTGTGGATTTTTTTATTTTTTTAATCATATTTACTGTACTTACTGTTAACTTCTGGGGGAACAAGTCTTAGATTTACTTGGTGAATTTGTTACAGCATCGTCTGGTGCTTTTTCACTGTTTGCACAGCATCCTCTCCAGTTTGTTGCTGGCTACAGCAATGCAAGTATCACTTGCAGGTTTAACATGCTTTACAAAAGCTGTTGCTTGCTGCTGTCTGTGTCTAATTCTTCATCCTGAATATTGTATTGCTAGTGCACCTTCTGAGCCTCTCTAGAGCGGGTTATGAAAAAAAGCACTCTTGGTTTGAAGAAGATATCAAGGTATCTGTTCTTCTGGGGAGCTGCTGGTGGAATCAGAATGCGAAGTGGCAGTAAGACAGAAGAGTCTGGCGTTTTAAAAAATATTTTCTTTTATTTTTGGATTTTGTGTGGAAAGGTCGGGTTTGAATTGCACATGCGGCCTGAGGAGGTTGCAGCAAAAGGAGGTGAGGGTCTGGGAGCTGAACGAGGGCAGCCCTTGGTGCTTTTGCGTGGTGGTGATTTCAGGACGGTTGGAGCATTTGGAAAGCTACCTTGTGTGTAAAACTATAAATGCCCTAGCTACAGCTTGCACGTTCCCTATTATACCTCTTATTAATAGTTCTCTGTGTGTATTAAAAAGAGGAGGACAGTAGGGAATTGGTTTCAGTCCAGGTATTTGAGAAGTAATTTATAAGTTACTTATCTGATGTATTTTAACCAAAGCTACTGAAAGTGGAGGAAGGTAGATGACTGGCCTCTTTGAACTGATTTATATGATGTTGAAGGGCAAATTTATCATATTTGAACATGATATAATTATTCAAGATGTTATTTGCTTTTTAAATGGATGTGCAGAACTGAAGTTTCATTTCTTTCTTGCTGCATCAAAAGCAAACCATATTTTATTCTTAATGCAGCTTGTGGTGTGAGTGATATGTAGGAGTTCATGCATTTATTTACAATGGTTATCTCCCTGCTCGCCTCATCTGCTTGCTGGTTACTGAGGCTCTCGGCACTGCTCTGATGTCCCAGTGCTGTGATGGCCAGCAGATCCCCCCGACCTCGCAGGCTCATTTGCAGGAGAACTACCATCACCTTTATCTCCTCTCTCCTGGGAGTTCTCTTTGAGGGAAATATGATCAAACCACTCTGATGCATCATAAGCCCCCATCAGTCCTGCAGTTCACTCCCCAGGTTTGATGGCATCTGCAAAGTACCAAAAGATGCTTTTTTTTCCCTTTTAATTTGAACAGTATTCTGCTGTTTGCAGAAATGAGCTCAGCCTTTCTTTTCTGAACTTTTCTTTTACCCCTTGACATAGCTTCCACAGATGTAGGATGCTGCAGCTATTTTTCTGTCGCTCTTCCAGCTGTAAGTGACATGAACTTGCTTGAGAAAACATGCTGCTGGATTTGAAACCTGACCAATAAGTGGTAAATTCAACAGTATAGTAATTAGATTTAGAGAGAGCATCAAGTAATGATGTCGCCCATCTCCAGTTTATTAAGATGCTGTGGGTTTGAGAAGTTTCTAGATATATCTGCAAACCTTGCCAAAACAAAAATTATGAATCTTTCCATCCGAGTGCTTTTGTACGTGGTATTTGCTTTCCTATAATGACTAAGCCTGAGCTAAGAAAGCATGTTCCTGTGAAATCAGCTACTGTTTGCTCTTCCCCAGCCATGCTTACCCTCTGCAAAGCCACAGTATAAACTAATTAGGGATTTGCTCTTTGGAGAAAGTTATGATAAGTTTGTCGACAAGGGCATTGCCTAATCTCATTGCACACACGTCAGTGGCTACACATGTGTGAAATTAAGTGGGGTTTTGCTGATTCCTGCAGACTGCCTGTTTTTATCTTGAGACAACATTCCCAATCATAAAATGCATTAACATCTGCTATCAGGGGCTTACTGTAATATGTGTAACACCAGCAGCAATTCTTTGATACTGCCTTCAAATGCATTGTTAAGGGAGATCACAGAAATGGCTTTGATAGGCTGTGTGATTTACCTAGTAGAAGGAAAAGCTGATAGGGAAAATAATCCTGCAAGTTTTTGCTTCAAATAGAAATCGTATAGATGGATCTGGTGCCTCCACTGCTGATAGGACCTGGTCTACCTGAGGACGTTTTGTTCTTTCAAACTAGTGTTAAGTGAAACAATTGGCCTGTGAAGACCTTGGAAACAAACACACATTGCATTGGGGAGGATGGTGGGAGGTTTGAAGTGATGATAATGTATAGCAGGGAATCAAAGTAAGTGTCAGCAACCTATACAGTGTAAAGGGAACACCTCCAGTCCTAAAACCTAAGCCTAATTTTTCACTAGGTCACAATAAAACAATAATTACTTCAGCTTTTACAGGATTTGCTCCAGGGAAGATGTGACTGTGGTTAAAGCACCAGATACACATGGTAAGGGAGACAATATTCAGTTTATTCAGTTATTTTGTCATGTGTTTACTTTGTACTTTTGAAGAGCTTTCCAGCCAGTTGAAGCTTTCTGGGCTTTCAGCTGAAGCATGAGTTTGGGGGCAGTAATGTCCTGTTGGTGAAGAGGCTAAAAATACTGAAATAGAGTTTGTCACATGTGTCTGAACTTAACTGCATGTAAGCCCCGTAAAGTGACTCCTCTGGCAGGGAGCAATGACTTCAATGAAAGCATCACTTTTGCTCACTGTGATACTAAATGCCATTAAAGCACCAGACAACAGTCTTGTGGAGCCTTTTGATTGAACACAACCAAGATCAGCTGCTCAAGGACATCAGCAAATGCTCCGTGTCCTCTGTGTGCTGCTCGGCACAGTTTCCCCATGCTAATGCTGCTCTGCTCATCAGGGATGCACCAGGGCACTCTCAGGACACTGTCTCCTCTATCCCCGTCTTGAGCTGCCCCGGTTCTAAGCACAGTGGCTTCAGGATGCCAAAGCACCCAAAGCATGGTAGGTAGGGAGGAGGAAAACAAGCAAAAAGCTGAGAAAAAAAACAAGATTGGGTTATTCTTCCCCTTTAAGCATTACTCCCACCTCATCACAAAACTTTTCCAGATCTTTGTGGTTGCTGCCCCGTTGAGTAGAGATCAGTATTCAACCGCAGGGACTCAGAGTCATTTGGAACTGCACAGAAAAGCCTCTGGTCTGAAGTAGCCATGTGTGGAGGGGATTTTATAAAATAGAGGTGATTCATTATTTTCTGATGGCTTGCATATAGGTATTGATTATTTTTGTTCTATCTTAATTCTGTGGAAATATGCGTGGTGAGCATCTGCAAAGCAGGAGAGGTTTGGTGCTGCACAAAGGGAAGGCTTTGCTTTCTCTTCTTCCTTTCTCTGGGGTTTGAGGCGGGGGGAAACGCAAGAAAAGTGAGAATTAACTGAAATGTGCAATTTTTCCCTGTTAATTAAACTGAACCTGTATGATCAGCTAAGTCATGAGGAATATGGAAGAAGACGGTGAAAACATCCGGTTAAGAATGGGCTGACTGGACATGCGATTTACATAGTTAACCTTACGAGGGTTAGTGAACGTGTAGTTTGTGGGGAACAAAACTAAGCCGCTTCCTGTAATGGGCTAATTGGGATTGCTGAGGCTGTTGCACACCAAGTGAAATAACCAGGCTGTGAACAAGGTGCTGAGTTTGGGATATTTTCCTCATGGTATTCAAAGCACGGAAGAAAATTCAGGGAAATTGCAGGGCTGACTGGCTTAATCAGAAGTCCCCGCTGTAGCAATCAGGATCAAATGAATAGTAATTGTGTTAATCAGCTTGTGAACTTTTATGCTATGTTCATCATTTCAAATGTCACCAAATCCTGTACAGTGAGTCAGCTGTTGCTGATAGAATGGAAATATTGTATGCGTGTGGGAAGAGGCATATTTTTGTGGAAAGCCAGTAACTATTTTCATTTTAACACCCTTTGTAGAAGCCTTGCATTTTTTTTTTATTTTTATTTTTTTTTAAGTAATTGGACTTGCAGAAATCTTCTCAAGTGCAACTCTGGAGTCCTGATCCTACTTTTCAGGAAGTGGCTTTTTTTTTGGTAGCTCCACTGCAGGACTATGCCTTTATGTGGAGATGAGGTACCAGCCTCCCACGTAGGAGACTTTAACCAACCTGAATATTCAGGAAAGTTCATAAAGAAAATGGGAGAGCCCCCAGGATCCTGCTTAATATTTACCACCTTAAAGCTAGAGGTGCATGTGCGGGAACTACCGGTGGGTTGGCTTCTATTTTGCTGAACCAGTCAATCATACCTTGCAAATCAAGGGTTATTTTGGCAGTGGTAATTAAGGCATCATATTTACCTTGCACCTGGGGAAGCAGCGTGGCCCAGGGCTGAGCTTCCCAGCCGGTGGCAGCTCAGGTGCAGGAACCCCTGAGCTGTTATTTCCATGTTGCTGCTGTTTTTTTCCCCAAATAGGTGCTTTTCCCCCTTGTCTATTGAAAGTGTGAGCTCTGAAAGGCTTCTAAACCCTCACTCAGGAACAGCAGTACTCATGAACAGTTGTGCTGTGATAAAATTGTCAGTCCTGTGTATATTTGCATGTGTGTGGGTTGTTGTTTTTGGTTTTGGTTTTTTTTTTTTTTTGCATAGGCTTTTCATGGGCAGCATTTTGGTACTAATAACAGTAAATAGGAGCAATAAATGTTATGCCTGAAAGGACTCTAAGAGGCTGTAGTGGTTGGAAATGCCTAACGTAGCACACCAAACTTCTTTATACTTTCTCGTCTCTTACTAATCAAAATGTCACTTATTTATGGGCCCAAGTCCTCCTTGCAGAAGCAGGTATAGATGTGTACTCCTCTCTCAGGATACCCTTCCTCCCAAAGCCAAATATGAAAAAAACCAGCATTTAAAATAATCCTTACCTTCCTGAAGTCAGAGAGAGAAACCGAGACTCATGCCTGTTTAAAGTCAGGCTCTGTCAAAGCCAAAGGGAATTTTGCTTCAGTGAAAATGGAGTTGATGCAAATGCAGAGTAGGAATGTAGGAAGAAAAGGAGGTACAGGAAGCATTGGGGAAAGCAAAGTATGAGATAGCCTTTGGAAAGCTAAACTAAATTAGCCCTTGAAGTAACCTGGATTTGGTTTCTGCCCCTGCTCTGTTTCCTTTGTCAATCTGAGCAAATTACTTCAGCTGTTAATTAGGGGACATCCAGGTTATGAAACATAGAGCTAAGTGAGCCAAAAGAATAGATTTGGGATTTTTTTTGTGGTTTGTTTTTCTTTTGTTTGTTTGTTTGGTTTGATTTTTTTTCCTTCTTTCTTGCTTTAAATATATTTGTGTTGTGACAGCTCAGGGCCTGGATTACTTGGGAGCTTTCAAGTGTATCCAAAACACAAATGCAGCCTGTGTGTTGGCTTCTTTTTTTAAGGTCACATGTGATATATGTCTTAACTGGGGAGAAAGGGTCAGAAACAAAGAGAAGTGGGAGGTGAGAGGGGGCAGCCATGATCACATCACCACATTGCCACATCAATTAAAGCCTGCTGCTGTCAGCACTGATTGGTGAGTGGCATACGTACCCACATTTCTTTCAAGATGAGGTGGACAAAGTCATTTTATTGCTAATATCTCATCCTTATGGAGAGATGTCTACAGGAGTCTTCTCATGCCTAAATTCCTGTCTAGCAATGTAGGAAAGAAAATAGCTTGTCTCTTATCCTACGTTGATTAAGTATGATGTTGTCCTGGTTTGGGTTAGAACAGAACAATTCTGTTCTATGACTTTTTTATTTTTCAGCTAGGTCTGTCTGAAGTTAGCAGCATGTTTTTTCAGAGAGTCTGCTTCTAGCAGTGATAACGCTCCATGTTTAGAGTTAGTACCAAGGATTGGTATGAAAACCAAGGTCACGGATAGATCTTGTGTACCACACTGAGGGGTGAAGAAAAGTAAAGGCTGCACCTTCAGCGAGGAGTGAACAGGACAGGTGACCTTAAATTAGCCAACAAGGGATTCCATCCCATATATGTCATGTTCGGTATAAAGCTGAGGGATCATGAGGGTCTCAGCCCTTCTCTTGGCCCTTTCGCCATTTTGCCCTTTTTTTCTGTTTCCCTGAGATCGAGCTGCTCTCTCGGCTTCAGGACTCTTCCTCGCTCGGTTTGGCCTTGGCAGCTTCAGCTTTGCCCTGAGGCCTCCGGCCCCGGTCTCAGCCCCCGGCTCAGGCCTTGGCTGGGCCCCAGGTTCTGGGCCGCATCCCTGAATCCAGCTCCCGGTTCCCATCTGCTGCTGGGCCCTTCCACAGCATCAGTGGGGTGGGGACGGATTTACCATTGGGGGGGTTGGGTTCGATACCGGTTTTGTACATATTTGTGTACATTTACTTTTTTATTATTGTTATTATTATTTTCATGTTTTAGTAAAGCTGTTCTAGCTTCCTTTCCTAATCAATAACTCTCTCTCCTTTACTTCTTTACGTTCTGTTGCAGATTTGGGGGGTGCCCTGACCCCAAACCGTGACAGAAGTAATTTTTTCCATCTGATGCCATAGTTAAATTTCAAAATGCTTATCTTAGTCGTGGTTTCATTGTCCAAGTATTGGCCACCCTTGGACAGTGCTGCTGTAAGAGATGGGGCTTGTGCACGGGGAAGAGATGCTGTTTGGCTTTCCAGTCTCCTGACCCCTTGTATGGGGAAATCATATTCCCTTTTCCTGACAGGAGGACAGGGCCCTTCTGAGGTCTTCCTGGAATCACTGCAGCAAGCTGTGATG
Organism: Todus mexicanus; assembly: GCA_013389965.1. Lineage (NCBI taxonomy): Eukaryota > Metazoa > Chordata > Aves > Coraciiformes > Todidae > Todus > Todus mexicanus. The sequence goes on from WEIS01027285.1 coordinate 9,848, forward strand.
TGAATAATAGATGACATGAAAATCCCTGCCCAGCAAAAAGAATACAGCATGGTGCAGTTTTCTCATTGCACTGAGACCCTGGTTGTGTGCTGGAAGCAGGCAAGCAGTAATCTGCAACTCAAAAAGAAAAATAAATAAAGAGCCTGATAAGAAAGAATAAAAGCTCTTGTATGTCACTATCCTCCAGCTGGAGATAGCAGCATGGCATCTTTTGGTTCTGATAGTAAATCTTCTTAGGAAGTCTTTCTTCATTTCCCCTGTATTGCAGAGAAACCAAGTCTCCCTTTCACACCGCACTTTTCCCATTTCCCTCCAGTGCTCAAGAAAACCTGTTTGCAGTGCATAGCCCAATCTACAAGGATGTGATTCCAGGTTTTGGAGCTGCTGTGAGCCTCTTCCCTTTGCCATTCTGCCCCACGGGTTCTCTGCCTCAAGCAGAGTCTGGTCTGTCATCACGTTTATGGGATTACTCCCTCCCTTAAAGTAGGTCTTGGCATTGCAAACCCCTTCTCAGGGGGATGCTCTTGTATGAAGACCACATCAGTCCTTCCAGGTGCGGTGGCAACAACTGGGAAGAAGGGGAGTAGATGGGGCTGTGTCTAAGCAGGCAGGCTGTGTTCACTCATGGCCCCTTCAGTGCAAGAGGCTTCTCTCTTATGTCTTCTGCCCTCACTCTGCTATTGGAAATGGAGGCTGAAGTCGGTCTTTCCCTGTTATGTCTCAAGTTTAGCTGCATTAACCATTATCTTTCTGGAAATTTCAGAGCCTTTCTGAATTCTTTCTCAGCCATTTTCAATCTTCAGTTTAATGATGAACTCATCCTTGCCTGGTTGGAGACCCTTTCCTGTCACCCTATGAGATTTTCTTCTTCTGATCTTCCTGAAGTTGTGTTTTTTCCCTTCTTTCTGGCTTATTCTTTTCACCATGGTTTGTTTGTTTTCATGCTCCTCTTCCCCTCAAGGTTTTCTGTGACCCAACCATCTATCTTTCTGTGTTTTCATTTTCCTTTGTGTTTTTCCCTCCTTTGGCATCTTTGCTTCATTACACACACTGTTCCCTCTGTGCCAAGTATATCCTTCATACTTCGTGCTGTTTAATCTTTTCCTTATAGATCACCTCTGCCTGCCTAGGAATTTATTTCAGCATTTCTCATTCTAAAAATATACATCTTTCACTTCACAGTTTTAATTTTAATGTACTTAGTTTGGAGACATCTTGGACTTATAAAATATAAACCCCAAAGCAGAAAAGAGTTTTAGTGATGTTACTAAAGGAAATTCAGCAGAGAATGAGAAAGAAGTGTCTTTACATCTGAAATACAGAGGTAGCCTTCACAAAAGTTGTGTTACTAAATAGATTTTTATAGCTCGATCTTTGTTCTTTCCCCTCTTCTCTGCTTCTGAAAGCAAATGGAAAAAGGAGTGTGTGGATGAACCGAGTTTTTTCCACCCCTCTTGATTAGGGAAGGTGGTGGGGTTTTTTTCTCTCTTAGCCCAGAAGGTCACAAGGATAGGATGGAATATAAATGACACTAAAAATGTTTGGATTTCATAAATTTAAATGTGCACGCTTAATATGCTGCCTTTGATTGAACTCTGTGTTCCCAAACTTCCAAAGCAAATTAGGTGCTCCGCGCAGCAAACCTGTGAGAAAGATTAGTGACATTTGGAAAGTAGCTATGTGGAGGGAAATACATCCTAATGATGACCTGAAGTCTTTTGTATCTATTCATGAATTCATGGGGCTCGTCTAGTGCATCGAGAATGAACTCTGGGGATGATAAACAGAAACTTAGGAATGCTGAAATAGGAATTGCTAATGAGGTTCTTCAACCTGAGGCTTGTGTCACGGTCTCCTCACTTACCTGGCTGGTGGGTCAGTGAAGGCATTTCAAAGGATTTATCTTGCTAGAGATAAAACAGCTTTGGGGTTTTTTTATTATAACCATTCAAAGTTGTCATAGACTTCAGGCAAATCATACTTCATCACATAGGAAAGTTTAATTTGCTGGGTCTCGGCAATTTCTCTGAATGACTCTTTTCCTCTTTCCAGCTGTAGCTCAATCTCTGCTTGTGGTTTTTCTGCTGAGTGAGCCACACCACCTCATTCCAAAGAGCTTTTTGACTGGAGTCTCTCTTTACAAATCCTTCTATTTGCAGGCTCTGGGGTAGCCTCAGTCCTGAGAGCCGCTTGTCAACACCTGCTACAGCCTTGCATGATCCAGTCAGGACAGGCAGTGGTCGCTGAGTCCTGTCACTGTGCCACCTTGTCACAGTTCTGTCCTGTCCCCTCCAGGTAGCAGTGATCTCTCTTCTGTTGGAGAGGTCAAATATCTAACCCGACCACACAGTCTAGGCTCTAATGTTGTCTCATCCCTGGTTTGTGGGATGACTCCTTCCTATTTAAGACTTCCTACAGCTTCTGGGCTCAAGCCTGGAGGACCAGTATGTGCTCTACCTTCTGCCAGAAACTTATACTGTATAGCCCTTCAGAAGTCCTGGGGACGACTGTGGAAAGTTGATTGCCTTTCTGGTCTAGTGAATGATGTGGAGATACTGCCTGAAGAGGAACTGAAATGTTACTCCCTTAGATGCAGGGAGGGATTAGGACATCACAGCTCACCTCAGGATAGTTGTCTTTTAACACTGCTGGGAAGGGAAAGATATCTTCAAGATAAAACTTATTGCATTGCCAGCTTTGTATCTGAAAGTATCCTAAAAGACAGATGATGAAGGTGGCAGCTGAAGGAAATAAAAATCAAGATTTAATTTCTTCTAGTTCTGCTAGGGAAAAACTGAAGTATAGGAGTGGCTAGAACTAAAGAAACATTCATTCAGTGATCATTTTGGGGGGAATGGTGGGGACAGACACTAGTCTTAGGACTAATCTCAATATTTTGTTTTTATGCTTGTCCCAAACCTTCCCATTACTACTTTCAGAACTGAGCTGGGTACCTTATTAAGAAGTGGAACTTCACCTCCAGAGATACTTTATCATTTTAGAAAAAATTTACCCAGAGTGATTTTAATTTGATTTTTAAAAAATTAAACCTCTGGAATTAATTTTTGAAGTATAGACAGTTTGTAGCTACTAGACATATAATTGCCAAGATGTTTAGCCCTAAAACTCAACTTCATTTATATTTTGTTTGCTCTTAGCTTATTAGCCTCTAAGAAGAATTCTGTGACCAAAATACTGTTTTTCACATCAATACTAGTTGTTAGTGAACAAAGTCCTAATTCAAGCCGCCTGTGGTTTTTTTCAGTTGGTAGTCTACAGGGCTCAGAGGATGCTAATGACCTTACAATGGTGAAGTCCCTAATTATGTATTTCATTGTTATTGGTGCATAGTATATTTTATAGTACTTTTAATTGGTTGATTTTTCCTGGGTAATTTGGACTGAAGCTGAGGAGATGCAGCTCTGTAGAAATCTATTTAAGTGGCTGCAGTTATATCCATAATTGATCCATCAACCAAGAGCTCAATGTTGATCATCAGAACGGATCATAAGTCCTTCCTCTGTCTTCTGTAATTTGCTTTTTTCCAATTACATAATGTCATTGTTATAATTAATAGCATTAAACATTGATTTTGTTTTAGCCATTACCATTTTCCCTACCTCTCTTTTTAAATGAGGTTTGGAGTTATTGTAGCAGTGAGACCTGTGAGGAACTGAACATGACATTTGTGTCAGCTGTAACAAACTTGACTCATGCCCACTGCAGTGTGGATCTTTAGCTCAAAAACCCAATAGTGCAGAAGTTAAATTTGTCTTCCAAACTCACAGTGTTGAAGTCTGTAGCAAAGCTGGGAAGAAAAATGAAGAGCTCCAGCCAGCACATCTCTGAGGAAAGTTCCTTCTCTTGTTTGCATATTAGCTGTTCGGAGTCACAAGGACTTTGCATCTAACAGCATTGTGCGTTTTACAAGAGCAGAACCCCTTTTCCCATCCTATCTTGTACCTGCAGGCTTTGTCTGCAAAATACACTGTGTCCCACCTCCTGTAAATATCTCAGAAGACCAAGGCCACTCTCTGCATGCTGTAAAGTAGTATGTAAGGCATACTATAGGGCAGTACGTATGGCTCCACAGAAATTACACTGTGTATCTTTCATTTTTGTTCTCCTGGTAATAACGGACACAAGAAAGGTGCCATTACATAATGGAAAGCACAGGTGAACAAGTAATGATGTTTGGTGGGCATGTCTGTGGGTGAAGCTGGATTTGAGCTCACCATTTATTATGGAAAATAATTAGTGGTGGAAGGTAATTAATTCTAGAAGTGATTTAACTGTTTTCCCATTCTAAGTTCTTGCTGTATTTGGGCTTATTTCTTGAGCCAACAGGTCGGGGGGGGATAGTCATAACCAGCTATGACTGGTGTAAGAATTGATGTACACAAGTAGAGCTTCACTGTCGGCAATGACTAAAGCAGGAGTCCAGAGGAAGAGAGTTGAAAGGTGAGAGAGGATGTAATGCATGTGAAGCAAGTGTCTCACCTCTAGCACAAGATCCTTCTGTGTGGGAATTACAAACTTTTTTTTGAAAATTCTGGAAAATAACCAGATTAGTAAAAATCAACAAGTGGATGGAATGGAGGGGGGAGGGCTGTTTTTGTAAGAGCTACAGTAACTATGTTCTCAACTTTGCTGTTGAATGGTCTGACAATCTTGGTACATTTATTGTTTAGGTGGATAAATGTGAGCCATTGTTTAAGAAGCCTGGGATGAAACAGGCTAGAAAACTGGAAGACAAAACTGTTAGCAGAGTCCAAATGAAGTGAGTTGAACTGTTCTAACTGCCTAGAGAGGACTTAATGTT
>WEIS01027287.1:0-11940 GCA_013389965.1 Todus mexicanus
CCCCTGTCCTTGGCGCTCTTCTCGGATAAGGGAAAATTCCTGCGAGTTTTCGAATTGGCCTCGGTGCCCCCCAACCTTTATTGTTCTGAGGGGTGAATAAATAGCTGGGACTCGGAACTGGTGCAAGCTGGTGGGAGTGGGGTGGTGGTGGTGGTGGCAGCCAGGGCTGCTTCTCGCCAGGGCTGCTCCTCACCAGGGTTGCTTCTCATCAGAGTTGCTCCTCACCAGGTTTGCTTCTCACCAGGGCTGCTCCTCACCAGGGTTACTCCTCACCAGGGTTACTCCTTGCCAGGGTTCTCCTCACGCCGTGGGTGCAGCGGCTCTGTTGGCACGGGGGGTTTTGAGGAGTGAGGAGAGGTCACCCCAGGGTTTTCTGGGGGGGCTCTGGTTTGGTGCCACCATGGCCTTCAGCCAGCTGAAGTTCAAGGAGCTGGGCGAGGACGAGCCCACCTGGGAGGAAGAGAACCTGGACAGCGTCAAGGCGTTGACGGCCAAGCTGAAGCTGCAGACACGGAGACCTTCCTACCTGGAGTGGGAAGCCCGGGTGCGGGGGCAGCCCTGGCGCAGCCGCACCCCCGAGGAGGCACCAGGGGCAAAGCAGAGCCCTGGGCACCCCAAAGACAAGGGGGACGGCGGCATTTGCGGCTTCGCCACCGTGGAGGCAGCGCTGGAGTGGCTCAGGACGGAGCTGGTGAGGAGGTGCTGGTGGGATGTTGGGCATGAAGGGAGGGTGAGGAGGGATGGGGCTTCGTGCAGCAGGAGCTCTCGCAGCTCAACCTCTCGGGTGTCCAGTGACAAGACAAGGGGTAACGGGTGTGAGCTGGAACACAGGAGGTGCCACTGGAATCTGAGGAGGAACTTGTTTGCAGTGAGGGTGCCAGAGCCTGGCCCAGGCTGCCCAGGGGGGTTGTGGAGTCTCCTTCTCTGGAGACGTTTCAAAGCCGCCTGGACGAGTTCCTGTGGGACTTGGTCTGGGTGATCCTGCTGCGGCAATGGGGGGATTGGACTGGAGGAGCTTTCGAGGGCTCTTCCAATCCCCAACTTTCTTTGATCCTGTGCTGGGACGGGGGTGCTGAGCTCTGCCCCGTGTCCCTGTGCAGCGGGAGATGCAGGCTGCGGACCAGCGCCTGGCGCAGCAGCTGATGCGGCTGCGGGCGCAGCTGCACCGGCTGAAGGTGGAGCAGGCCTGCCACCAGCACAAGGAGATGCTGGACGACGCCACCTTCGGCCTCGAGGGCTGCGAGGAAGACTCGGACCTGCTCTGCAACATCCCGCCCAAGGCCGCCTTCCTGCTCTCCATGCCGCTCAAGCACATCGGCGTCACCCGCATGAACATCAACTCCCGGCGGTTCTCCCTGTGCTGAGCGGGATCCTACCGAGTGCTCAGCACCGAGCCTGGGTGGGACCCTCGCAGACACCCACGGGTGCACCCAGACCTGGCAGGGCTCAAAAAATCCCTCTCGGAACACGCCTGGGAGCGCAGAGCTGCTGCTGGGGCTGAGCTCCCTCGGGGCAGGCGCTGCTGAGCCGTGGTGCTGCCAGCCCAGGGGGCAATGCCGCGCCACGGTGATGCGGGAAATGCCACCACGGGGTGTTTTGGGGCACCCAGTGCCCTGTCCCGAAGGATAGTGGGGTCGAGCAGAGCGGTGAATGTGGGGAGCAGCTTCTTTGAGGAGGAATAAAAGGAGATGAAGGTGAGAACTGGTGGTTTTCCCCTTTTCTTTTTGCACCCACCCTGGCATCCGCCTGTGGCTCCTTCGCTGGGGGACACCTGGGGGTGGCAGGGGGGACCACGCTGACCTTCCCCAGCTCCTCCCTGTGGCTCTGGCCATCAGGGTGGGCAGCTTCTCACTGGTTTCTGCTGCAGGATGGTGCTGTGCTGGAGAAACGGTGTCTCTGCTCCGGGGCTCTCGTTGCCAGCTTCGCTCTGGGCACCCCTGGCAGGGGCTGGGCGCTCGGGCTGCGCTGCCTCAGGAAACGCTTGTCACCAAACCCTCTGCAAACAGAGGGCTTGAGGCGAGGAGGTGCCAGGGGCTGAGCTCGGGGTTTGGCAGCCCCTGTCCTGCCCCATCTCCGACCCCCTGCAGCTCTGCCGGGAGGTGGGGGGATCCCAGGGGCTGTGCCAGCCAGGGCTGGCAACGCTGCCCTCACCAGAGGGGTTTGTGTTTGGCTTTTCCCCTTCCTCCATTAATGCCAAACCCCTTTGCAAAAGAAGTTGCCGCTTGGGGATGTGACTTTCAGAGAAGGCTTTTGGCGAGCAGGGCCAGGGAAGCCATGGGGTGACCCAGGGAAGCTGTGGGGCGACCCAGGGGTAATTTCGGGTGCTGCTTCTCCTTGCCAGCGTAGCAGCTGGACACGGGGAGAACCCGATGTGCACCCCCAGGCTGTGGCACACCCCAAGGCCTGGCAGCATCTCCCCACCACCCCTTCCTAGGGCACCCACGGTGTTGACAATCACGATGGGAACAGGACTGGGCGGCTGCTCCTGGGAAATGTCCCTGGCAGGGTGGATGCTGTGCCCGGTGCTGCCGCCCCGGTGCCCCCCCAGCTGCCGCAGCCCCCCCAGCACAGCTGAGCTTCCTGCCCCTGCCTCCGCAGAGCAGCCGGCAGGTACCTGCGGCTTCAGCTTTGATCGCAAAAGCCAAGACAATGGTGTTGCGGTTGCTCTGCTCTGAGCTGGCTCCAAACACCCAGGGCTGGCAGCCCGGCCGGGGCACAGCGTGTGGCACACAGAGCGCGTCCCCTCGGCTGCAGCCGCTGTCGCCGCGGCTCTTGGGGTGCCGAGGTCTGGGGTGACCCAGTTGGGATGGCCAAAGTGGGAGCTGGGAATGCAGGTTGAGTTTGCAACCTGGGTAGGGTCCGATGGGGTGAGGAGCAGCTGGATCACAGCACTGCCCATGCTGAGCACCGGAGAGGGGACACAGCAGGGACTGGGGGGCTCAGCTAACCAGGACTGGGGGGCTCAGCTAACCAGGACTTGGGGGCTCAGATAACCAGGACTAGGGGGCTCAGATAACCAGGACTAGGGGGCTCACCTAGCCGGGACGGCTCAGGCAGCTGGTGCCAATCCCTCACCCATCTCTGGTGCCTCGCAGCACATCTCCCAGGCCCCGGGCTCCTGCTCCCCCACCAGTTGAGGGGCTCAGCATCCCCTTGCCCTGCCAGTCCCTTGGGAATCGATGGCCGGGGGCACCCCGAGCAGAGGGACCCTGGGTGCCGGGGATGGCAGGAAACCATCGGGGTTTGTCACTCGCTCTTGCGGTTGTGCGCGAGCTGTGAACCAGCTTCTCTAGAGTTTGCTCATGAGGCAGGAAACCAGGGCAGGCGACGGAGCAAGAGCGAGCGCCGGCGGCGGGGAGCGCGCACCCGTGTGCGGGGGGCTCGGCTCTGCTCCCCAAAGGGTCGCCGCGCTCCGGCCGGGGATGGAGAGGACGTGAGCAGGGGCGGCACCTTCGGACCATGGGAGTCTGAGAGCGGCTGGTCCTCGCCTCGCTGCCAACAGGTAACGGGGACCTGGGGGAGAGGGAGTTTGCACCCATCAGACGGGAGCTGGGGACCACCCGGGTGCCAATGGAGGATGGAGGGACCCGCTGGACTCGCCGAGGTTGCCTCTTAGAGGGGCTGAAATGGAGGTTTGGGCTTGTCGCTGTGGGGAGACGTGAGCGCTGGTGCCTGGGTGAGGGATGCGGGGAGCAGGGCTATGCTCCCCTTTCCTCTGTGCCCCCCAAGCTGGGGTGAAAGCTGCTGCCCCAATGCCCTGTGCCCAGCTGGGGAGCACCAGCCCCCCTCACAGAGCTCTCCCCAAGCCCCCATTTCCAGGGCAAAGCGGGAGGTTTGTCCCCAAGGCCAGGCTCTCGCCGGCCCAGCTGTGGGTGAGAGAAGCTTAGGGACAGGCAGCGGTTTAGGGCTGGTCCAGCAGGGTCTGCTGCCCAGTTCGGGGGGGTTCAGACACTGCAACACACCTGGTTTTTGGTGCTGTCTCAGCTCAAACATCTCCTGCTGCTGTGGCAGCTTTGGGGCCACGGTCCTTCACGCCTCTGCGATGCTGTGCCAGAGCGGGGCTGACCGTCCAGCTGAGTCCCAGCTGGCTCGGGGACACCCAGGGAGTCCTGGTGAGCCCTGAAGGGCACCAGGGATGGGGCCAGCCCGGCCTCCAGCCCTCCTCACGCCCACCCGTGCTTGTGAACAAACCACCCCGACCTGCCCGAAGAAGTGGAAAGGTCAGCGCGGGGCAGCTCCTCCAGCAAGAGCTGGGGGGCCAGACGCACTCCCAGGGGCAGGCACGTAGGTGGCCGTGCAAGGGCACACGTGCACAGCCCTGGGCACACGCAAACACCTCCCCGGGGACACGGCGAGGCAGGGGCACCTCCACCTCCCTTCCCAGGCATGAGAAATTCGGTTGCACAGATGCAGTGACAAAAGCCGACTTCAAAGGCGGCGGCGTGCCGGCGTGGCCCTGGCGTCGCGCAGGTGAAACGGCTGCTCGGTGGAAATTTTGCTGTGGCTTGAGTACAGAAGAAAGAAAGAAGAAGAAGAAGAAAAAAAAAAAAAAGCACAATAGCAGCACCTCCCTCCCCACCCCGGCTTCGTGCACGAAGGAAAAAACACCTCGTGGCACCGCTCGCCTTTGGCAAAGGTGTTTGTAGGGCTGGGGGCAGGGCTGGGGGTGCGGGGGCTTCTCCTCCGTGGTGCCAGGGTTGTGCTTGGGATCAGGGATGGGCTTTGCTGCTGCCTGGGCATCGCCAGGGCCTGCGTCAGGGCTCTGAGCTGTGCCCAAACCCCTTTTTGGGTGCCAAAATGTGTTCCCAAAGAGGTGTCACCAGAAGCTGAAGGCACCAGGGTGGTTTTTAGCGTGAGTACCCAAAGCAGCGCTGCACGGCACGGGGGGGATGGGCTGGCTCGCCTGCCCTCTCCTCGCCAAAATCCCCCGTCGGCCGCTGTGGCAGTGGGCACCCCACGGCGGCACCGTGAGGATGGTCCCCGTGTCCCTGCCGTGGGTGCCAAAACAGCATGAGGGGCTCCTGGTCTGTGAAACCAGCCCTGGCTGAGGGGTTCTGGCTGGCAGCCGGCTCCGATGGCTCCAGGGACTGGTGGCACCCTGGAGACCCTGCGCCCTCCCTGAGGAGCCTGTGCCCTCCCTGGGCACCTGCTGCGAGGCTTCTCCTCCAGCTGCCCATGGGGGCACCCACTCAAACGCAGCCCCCACGGCCGTGCCCTCCTCGGCAGCTCGGAGAGAGGCGGATTTAAGGGTGCGCTTGTGAAAACGCAGCCGGGTAATGGCTCCTGGGTAGGGAACCGAGGAGAAAACGCTGCCGGCAGTGCCAGCAGCCAGCTTCTCCCAGTGAACGGATACCTACGGCTCAGCTGGTGTGCCAGGGACCCAGCTTGCTGTGGGGCATGGCGAGGAAGGAGACCCTGGCAGCTGCACCGCCTCGCTGCCACATAAGAGCTGCGAAAGCGGCCGCTGATTTTGGGTGCTGTGGGCAGAGACACCTGGGCTGGCTCTCGGCACCGCGGGGCTCCCAACCCTGCTGCTGGAACCCTGTGGAAACCGCGGCGAGGCCCCCAAAGAGCCCCCAGAGCTGCTGGGCAGGGCTTGGAAAAAAGGGTTTGGGGGCCAGAACTTGGTGGAGACAAATCCCGGTGGCGTAGGCGGGGGGGATTCTGCAGAAGAGCTTTTTCCAGGGCCGTGGGCCGCGTTTCCATGTGACACGCCACCAGGGTTCCCAGCTCCGTGCCACGCTCGGCTTTCATGGGAAGGCAAGAACCACCCGGGTGGGTGGCAGAGCCCACGCGACACTCGTGGCATCGCTGCCAGGCTGCCCCGGTGCCCACGCCACGGGGCCAGCGACCTTGGGGCGTAGCCCTGCACCAGCTTGGCGAGGTTGGGGGGTTTGTGATGTTTTGGGGTGAGCTGCCAAGGAGCAGGGTCAGGGGGTTTAAAGGACACCCCCAATGAGGAGAAACAGGAGCACAGCGATGGGCGGAACATGGGCTAGCGAGAGCCTGGGGGTTGAAGGAAATCGGAGGCGATGCGGTGTGGGTGGGGGAGCGCTCGCATCCGCCTCTGACCCCAGGAGATGCTTTTGGGACCGGGGAGGTGCCTGGTCCAGCCAAGCCTCCTAAAACACTCGTTGCAAGGCAAGGCAAGGCTGGATTAATTGCTACTGGGATGTTCATGAGGTGGTTGTTGTCTAGATGGAGAATGGAGGGATCAACCTGAGCTGGGAAGGAGCTGGCGAAGGAGGCAAGGCCAGGCTGTGCTGGTGGGAAAGGGGAGCCTTGGGCTGGGGGCTAATTACCCTCAGTGTTTTTAATGAGCAAAGCCAAAACTTTCATTCTGGGCAGCAAAATTTTTCCTCCTAACTTTTGTTGGGAGGAAATTCAGCTGGTGACAGAGTCAGGGCATGTCCCCAGCTCAGCTGAGGACCTGGGGACTGTGCAGGATGGGCCAGGCAGTGCGGGCAGACAGACAAACAGACACAGAGATGGGGATGCACTGGAGAGGGAGGAGAGGCAGGGCTGGGGGTGGGAAGGTGTCCCTCCCTCCCTCACCACCGCTCACCCCCGCAGCCACCATGGGCTGCTGCTGCAGCTCGGACTACGATGATGACTGGATCGAGAACATCGACATTTGCGAGCACTGCAATTACCCCATCGATCCTGACAGCAAGCGCCAGGTGAGGAAGGGGCAAGCGGACCCGCCGTGCCCTGCTCTGGTGGCCAAACGCCTCCAGAGGTGGCCATGGGATGGCCGGACCCCGGGAAGGTGAAGGCTCACGGGGCTCCTCATCCCCTGGCAGAGGCTGATCCACAACGGCTCCGAGCTGCAAGACCCCTTGGTGTCCTACGAGGCCACGTCTCCGCCGTGCTCCCCGCTGCAAGGTAAGGTCAGGCCGTGGCGGGGGGTAGCCGTGGACGCCCCCCTAGTTGGCCACTGCCATCCTGCCCCTCTGCTTGTCCTCCCAGATAAGCTGGTGGTGGCCCTGTACGACTACAAGCCCAACCATGACGGGGACCTGGGGCTGCGGAAGGGCGAGAAGCTTCGCATCCTGGAAGAGTGAGCGAGCGCCGACGGGGTCCCAGCACCTGCAGCAGCATCACCCCGTGGCTCCCGGTGCTGCCGGGGGGTCCTTTGGGGGTCGTGGCAGCTTGGGGAGGGTCTCACCTCGCTGTGTCCTTGCAGGAGCGGGGAGTGGTGGAAGGCGCAGTCACTCACCACCGGCCAAGAGGGTTTGATTCCCTACAACTTCGTGGCCTTGGTGAACAGCCTGGAGCCCGAGCCGTGAGTAGGGGCTGAGCAGGAGCCGTGTCCCAGCAGGAGTGCTGGCGATGGAAGGGGAAGGATCCAGGATTATCTCCTAAAAGAGCTGGTGGGTGAAGGTGGCCTGAGGCCCTCCAGACCTAACCCTGCCCCGTGTCCCCAGGTGGTTCTTCAAAAACATCAGCCGCAAGGACGCGGAGCGGCAGCTCCTGGCGTCGGGCAACACACACGGCTCCTTCCTCATCCGGGAGAGCGAGACCTCCAAAGGTACCGTCCCCTGGGTCCCGCTGGCATCTCCTATCGCTGGCATCTCCTGCCATTGGCATGTCCTGCTGCGGGTACTGGGAAAGGCGCTGGGAAGCACGGGAGGAACATCAGGGTCCTGCCCCCACACGGTCCTGTCTCTGCAGGCTCCTACTCACTGTCAGTGAGGGACTTCGACCAGAACCAGGGTGAGACGGTGAAGCACTACAAGATCCGCAACATGGACAACGGGGGGTACTACATCTCCCCCCGCATCACCTTCAGCAGCTTGCACGAGCTGGTGGAGTATTACACACGTACGTGACTCACATCCACGGGAACGAGTGGTCCAGGGGCTGGTCCTGCCTGCAGGCAGGGGATGGGATGGGATGGGATGGGCAGGATACGCTGTCACCTGTCCCTCAGCAAAGTCACAGAATCGTAGAATCATTTTGGTTGGAAAAGCCCCGTAAGATCCTCGAGTCCACTCGTTCCCCCAGCCCTGCCAGGGCACCACTGCCCCGTGCCCCTCAGCACCACATCTCCACGGCTTGGAAACCCCTCCAGGGATCAGGGGGACTCCACCCCTGCCCTGAGCAGCCTGGGCCAGGCCTGGGGAACCCTTGACAGTGGGCAAGAAATTGTTCCTCAGCTCCAACCTGAACCTCCCCTGGTGCACTTGAGGCCGGTTCCTCTTGTCCTGGCGCTTGCTCCCCGGGCACCCCGTGCCCTCTGCCCACACTGACGCTTGCCCTGCCTGCCCCGTGCCACAGGCAGCTCGGACGGGCTCTGCACCCGCCTTGGCAAGCCCTGCCGGACCCAGAAGCCGCAGAAGCCGTGGTGGCAGGACGAGTGGGAGGTGCCGCGGGAATCGCTGAAGCTGGTGGAGAAGCTGGGAGCGGGGCAGTTTGGAGAAGTCTGGATGGGTGAGTCAGGGTGAAACTGGGGCGCTTCCTCCAGGATGAGGGCACCGGTGTGGGCAGCAGCAGCCGCACTGCCTGGCTGCCCCAGCTGCTCCCCGTTCACAGCCCAGCAATCAGCAGCTTCCTCTCCTTCTGGTGGCCAAAAGCCACAGGTAAAAATATCTGCCTGCTGGGTTAAGATGGAGTCACAGATTTTCGGCCCAGAGGTGGCCAGCACCGAGCTGTGATCATCCCCAAAAGTCCCGTGGCCCTGCTTCCTCCAGGGCTGGAGGGTCCCTCACCAGCCTTCGCTGCCTCGGGGCTTGGTCTTCGAGCCAGCCTTCGCAATCTCCAGTTTCTCTTGCTCACGCAGTCTCCGGCTGAGCTGCTCTAGATCCAGAGTAGCCCCCACGCTTTCCTCCTCCACCGGTGCTGCTACTGCCACGTGTCCCCCGCCCATGCCCGCTGGCGGGGTCCCTCTCCCCGTCACGCTCGGCTCCATCTCTCTGCAGGTTTCTACAACGGCCACACCAAGGTGGCCATCAAAAACCTGAAGCAGGGCAGCATGTCACCCAGCGCCTTCCTGGCGGAGGCCAACCTCATGAAGAACCTGCAGCACCCGCGGCTGGTGCGGCTCTATGCCGTGGTGACCAAGGAGCCCATCTACATCATCACGGAGTACATGGAGAAGGGTGAGGGCACCTGAGTGCTGCCCACCACGGCTGTTCTACTGGTGGGGAGATTTGGGTTCAGCCCTGCTAAGGGGAAAAAGGATCTTGCAGGCAGCGTGGGCTCCTGCCCACCCACTCCTGCCTGCTTTCCCGGGGCACTGCGAGCAGCCCCGCAGCACAGGACAGTGCCCTGGTGACCCCACCAGCAGGACACAGAGCCCCAGGAGATGCTGGGGGGGACCCAGGGAGGTGTTGAGAGCTGCTGCCCTCATTGCAGGCAGCCTCGTGGACTTCCTCAAGACCTCGGAAGGCATCAAGCTCAGCATCAACAAACTGCTGGACATGGCCGCGCAGGTGAGGCGGGGCAGAGCCGTGGGGCTGCTGCTGGGCAGAGCTCGGGAGTTGGGGCTGCCCAGCTCGGGCTGGCGGTTTTTAATTACCCCGATTAATTGCAATGGCTCTGAACTGCAGATTGCAGAAGGCATGGCCTTCATCGAGGCCAAGAACTACATCCACCGCGACCTGCGTGCTGCAAACATCCTGGTGTCGGACACCCTGGGCTGCAAAATCGCCGACTTCGGGCTGGCCCGGCTCATCGAGGACAACGAGTACACGGCTCGTGAGGGTGCGTCCCCCCCGCCGAGCCCCGCTTTTGGGGTGCACACAAAAGAAAAACCTTGACCCTCTAACCCCTCCCAGTCCTCTTTGGGGATCCCAGGAGCCGCAGCACAGTGTGGAGCCCCGGGAGAGGGGAGCAGCCTGGGGTGCAGAAACTCTTCTTGCCCGTCCCTCTTGCTCCCCAAGCCAGAGAGGGGCTGTGGGACCTCCCATGCCTCCTCAACCCTGTTTTTTGTGGGGTGACAGCCCTACCTGGTGGCTGCAGCAGGAACAGATGTGCTGCGGGGCTGCTAGCCCACTCTGGGAGCTTGGTAGCCAGCCAAGCAGCGGGGTTTGGGGGGGTGGGGCTGGCTGCCACCAGAGCCAGCTCCAGGCGTACAGCAGGGCCAGGGGCTGGCTCGGGGCTGTCACATCAGGTTAAACACAAAGAGCCGCTTCCAACTCAGCCGTGATGTTTTATTTCCTCCCCTCCCGCCGTGTTTTGGTTTTTTTTTTTTCTTTTTCAGGGGCTAAATTCCCCATTAAGTGGACGGCGCCGGAGGCCATCAACTACGGCACGTTCACCATCAAGTCCGACGTCTGGTCGTTCGGCATCTTGCTGACGGAGATCGTCACCTACGGCCGGATCCCATATCCAGGTCAGGATTTCCCAGCAGCAGCGCGGGCAGAAAGGATCGCATCGCACACACACACACACACACACACACATCCACACGGAGGGACGGACGCAAGCGCACACCCACGAGTGTGTGCATGCACAGCCGCACGCACGCACGCTCCGCGCCCGAGCCCAGCCACCCCATCTGGCTCCCTTCCCTCCCAACCCGCCATGGTTTTCCAACCATTTCCCAAGGCACGTGGCCGACCGTGGCCTGAAAACCACCCGCACGGGGGGTTCGGAGGCTGCGGAGGGGGCGTAAGGCAGCGTGGGGTTCGGGGGTGTAAGGGTGCTACCTGCGACGCAGGGGTGACGATTCAGCGCCGCGCGCGTTTTTCTTCGTCCTCACAGGGATGACCAACCCCGAGGTGATCCAGAACCTGGAGCGGGGTTACCGCATGCCGCAGCCGGACAACTGCCCGCCGGAGCTGTACGAACTGATGATGCAGTGCTGGAAGGAGAGGCCAGAGGAACGTCCCACCTTTGAGTACATGAAGAGCGTGCTGGAGGATTTCTTCACCGCCACCGAGGGCCAGTACCAGCAGCAGCCGTGAGGATCCTGCCGGAGGCTGGGACATCCTCATGTTGGGGTGTCCGGGGGTTGCTCTCGGTCCCCACAGACTCCACACACATCGCCCCAGGTTGGCCAATGCCGCCTGGATCTCAGCAGTAAAGACTTGAAGCGCTTCAGATCTTTGGAGGCTTCAAGTCTTCGGAGTAGCAGATTTCACACACCCCCCCCCCAGCTACATCCCTCGAAGACGATGGGATGGCCACGGCTGACAAATGACTCCAAAGAGCCGAGGGCTGGCACGGGGTGCTCTCTGGTGGAGCTATCTGTGACCACCACGCTGAACCCATCCTCCTCCTTCACCCCGTGGTGATGGCGGGTAGCCCCTGCAAGCAACGGCCACCCCAGCCCTTGGCCATGGGAGGCTCTTTCTCGCCTCACGGTGCCTGCGGGACCCACCCCGCGACCGCCACGGTGTCCTGGGGAAATAAAGGCGTCTTTCAGTGGCCTCGCTGCGGCCACGGGGGAGACCAGGCGGCCATGAGGGGAGCCCAGAAACCAGGGGGGGAGCCCAGAGGGGCCATGGTGCGAGGTCAGGCGGCCACGAGGGGAGGCCAGAGGCCATGGGGGGAGACCAGACGACCGTGGTGGGAGATCAGGCGGCTATGGAGGGAGGCTGGAGGCCATGGGGGCAGGCCAGGCTGCCATGGGGGGTGGCTGGAGGCCATGGAGGTGACATGGTGGCCATGGTGGGAGACCAGACAGCCATGAGGGGAGGCCAGGCTGCCATGGGGGGTGGCTGGAGATCATGGCGGTGACATGGTGGCCATGGCAGGAGACCAGACAGCCATGATGGGAGATCAGACAGCCATGAGGGGAGCCCAGGCTGCCATAAGGGGAGGCTGGAGGCCACGGGGGGCCATTAGGCAAGCTGGCTGATGCCCTCAGAGGAGAGACCCCACTCACACTGACCCCACCCCAGGGTGCTGGGGGGTCCCGAGGGGCGGGGTGCTCCGAGACACCCCTGGGGAGCCCTATATTGATATATGGAGGGGTCTGTGTGTGTGTTTAGC
>WEIS01027287.1:12536-31035 GCA_013389965.1 Todus mexicanus
GAAAGTGCGGGGGTAGAATAGGATGGGGAGATCTGGGGAGTCAGGAGGTTAGGAAAGGTTGTGACGGGTCCAGGAGGGGGAGAGGGACGTGAGGCTGAGAGAAGCTTTGGGAGCTGCGCTGAGATGCTGCGGAGGTTTCTGGGAGGACCGGGAGCACCTGGGGAGGTGCTGGGGGCCAGGGTGGGTTGTGGGGAGGCGAAGCGTCCTCGAGCCACCTCCCGAAGCTCCCGTTGGGGCAGCGGTGTCGCTGTCAAGCGAGGGACAAGCTTGAAGGCGTTAGGAGCCAGAGTGGCTGCGAGGGTGTTTGTAGGGAGTTCCTGTGTCTAGGAGCATTGTTTAGTTCTGGCTTTGAACTTGGCTGGGTTGTAGACTGGGCTTTATTTCCCCCTGTTCCGAGGTTGGGGGAAGAGCTGCTTTGGGGCCATCCTGTTGGGGTAGGGGAGGGAGGAGCGGGGTGTTGGAACTGGCCAAATCCCAAGCTGGGTGTCTTGTGTGGCTTCCCTGCTTCTACTCCCAGCAGTCTGGGGGAGACAAATCAGTCACATCACCTCCTCATTTGCGACCCCGTCCTGTTTGGAGGGACAGCCTGGGGCCTCGGTGATGGGCGAGCTCGTTTTTAATGGTCCGCGATCGTTCTCTGTGGAAGGTGTTGTGCAATTCTCTTCGTCGTGGTTTCTAGTCCATGAAATGAAGTAAACCCAACTTTTTTTTTTTCCCCTTGCTGCTTTTCCCTGGTCCGTGGATGCGCTCCGAGTTCAGGCAGCAGAGCGGGCGCTTTCCAGCCGCCGTGTGTGTCAGGCGGGTAGGGAGGGCTTTTATTTCTCCAGAAAAGTAAATTCAGCGCCAGGTTTGCAACCTGCAGTGACAGCCCTGCGGGGTCTCTGACTCAGCCGGCGTCTTCGGGGCGAGGAGGAGTGTGGGGCAGAGCTCTGGGTGCAGCGAAACCGGGGCTGATTTCACCACACGGCCAATCTCTGTGCAACACCCGCCCTATCAAAGCGCGCGGAGGTGCCCTCAAATGCCCGGTTTAAAGTGTTTGCAGCGAGTTGCAAACCTGGATGTCGGAATTAAACGGGCTCTGCATCCAAACTTCCCCTTGTCCTTGCAATGTAACGTGTTCACAAGGCAGCCTGGGAGTTTGTGAGCGAGCTGTAGCCTTCAGAGGCACCTAATGGTGTCTTAAATAGGAAATAACCAGTCGTTAACGCTTGAAAATGGCGAGTGGAGATGCTCTCCTTGTAGGCTTTACTACACGGTTCCTACACGAAGTTAGCGTTGTGTGCTCTCGTCCAGAGCCTCCCTCGCTGATTTATTGGGTGATGTGGTTTCGGGGCCTTCATCCCACTGCTCTTTCACGATCGGCTGGCCAATATCCGTGCCCCGCCGTGGGGTGACAGCCCTGCTTTCATCGCCGGGCAAGGCCTGCTCTTTGTCCGGGTCTTTTATTTTCCATGCGGAGAGGTTAGAGCAGCACGATCTTGGTAGAGGAGGCTAAAAGGTTGGACGTGGCGATCTTAAAAGTCTTTTCCAACCTAAATGATTCTATGATCCCCCCAAGAAGGAGGGTCCCTGGGCACTGGTTTGGATGGTGGGCAGGTCTCCTCCTTGAGCCTCGTGTTTCAGATGGTGGGAGAGCATCTTGAGCTGGGGGGAAGGGTCTGGGTGGGATGCAGAGGTTGGGGAAAAGGTAGCTGGGTATCAGAAGGGTCCTTCGTGGAAATCCCGAGGGGTGCTGAGGGTTTGAACTTGACCAGTAACTTCTCCTTTATTAACTCCCCACGCAGGGACTTGCTTAACCCTGGGACGAGGTGTCTCTTAAGTTCACGCGCTCTTAATCTGCCCTGACGTCGGCGAGCAGGCGAGCTCGCCTGCTGCTCTCTGGGGCTGGTGGGGGGATGTGTGGAGCAGAGCGAACACCACCAGGCTCTGGAAGGCAGGGTTTGCCCGGGGCGTTGCGCTGGTGGCCTGTGGTGAAGACGACGACGATTTTTTCCACTTTTTCCAAGCTTTGTGCAGTTTTGCGCTGGTGTTTTCTAGGCAGGGTTTGTGAGCATCTCTTACTGAGTTCCCCAAAGCTTGATTTTGCTGTGGGGGTAGTAAAATACCACCGTGTGAGGGACACTCCATTTCACCGCTGCACCAACAAGCCAACTCCGACAGTAGAGGTGTCTAGGGGGTGAGATTTGCACCGTTTGCATCTCCTTTGGCTGAAAGCAGGGCCTCAGGGTGCCCAGGAGGCAGAGCTGGCGCTGGGCGCTGTGAGGAAGCAGCAGCAGCTTCTCCTACATGTTAAGATCGGTGATGAAATATTAATACTCCCCACTGAGTCACCGGCCAGACCGGATTGGGTCTCCTGCTCCCTGAAGCGCTCGAGAGCTGCGCGGCTACGAGAACAACTTTGTCTGGTTTCCCCAGAAAACGAGGCTCGCGCGGTTTTGCGGCCGGCTGCGCCGTTCCTGCTCCTGGCAACTCGGAGCCTTGCGCCTCCCGCAGCCAAATCAGGCAGGAGGCAGAAATCTGAAAGTGAAATTTCTCTGAGTTTCATGGAAATGAGAACCCTGGGAGAGTAGGGAGGGGAAAAAAAAAACCAGGTGCCTGCAGTGGGAGAGTGAGGCGTGAGCTCGGATTTTGCTGGGCAGGAGAAAATCTGTGCAGGGAGCTCACCTGGGCACCCCAACCTCAAAATCCTATGAGGTTAGGGTTAGCGTTCAGAAAAANCCCCAACCTCAAAATCCTATTGAGGTTAGGGTTAGCGTTCAGAAAAGCAGAGAACCTACAGCTCCAGGGACACTGCTGCATCAAAAGCCATGCCAAGGGGAGCACGGCACTGCCCAAACATTGATCCTTCCGTATCTTTCTTATCTGATTCACCCGTGCCCCATGGCACCCCAACCTCAAAATCCTGTACCCACCACCATTAGGGTTAGGGTTAGCGTTCAGAAAAGCTCTTCTCTCTGTTCAGGCCAGTTCTACAGCAACGGCGGCCGCTCCAACTCGGGAGCTGCTGGGGTGTGTTTGCAGGAAGGTAACTTCATTGGTAGGGGCTGGGATTCTTCAGGAGGATTTCAAACAGTAAAATAGTCATAAGGGATGAACGTGATCGAGAAGCTGGAAACCGACAGCTGGGCTGGTGTTTGCTTCTTGACAGAATTAGCTGCTTTGTGCCTCATTTCTGGGAGGTAAATAGTAAGAAACTGAGGCAAAGCGGCTCCGCGCTCCGTCTGATGAGTCACTGTCTGAGCCGGGATTAAACTCGCCTGCCTCTCGAGGTGTGGGTATCTGCTCAGAGCGCAGCGGGTGCGTTTTCAGTGAAATCTGCGTGCTCTGTAACTGAGAGATCATCATGGGCCTGAATGGTCTGGAGAGGAGTTGGGAGAGCTGGTTTGTGCTGGGTGAGGACACCCGGATGTGGTGCCCAGAGCTCCTCCTGCCCAGCAAAGCTGGAGCTCCCTCCTCTGAACTTGTGCAGTGTGATATTGGTTGCTCAGACTCAGCTGGAATTAAAAAATTCGTTGCTTGGCCGTACCCTGGTTTCCAAATGTGTGTCTGGTTTGAGTCGAGGATAAACCTTTGTGAATCCGTGGAGATTCCTGTGTAAGCAGGAGGGGAGACCCCGGCCCTTGCGAACAGACCGACAAATGAAATGCCGTGACCCGATGGCTCTCGTGACTTCGCTGGGATTCTCTTTGCAGGAATTCTGAGTTTTCCCTGCAGTTACAAACCCCTTTCTGTTCCCAGGTGATGTTGGAAACTACTATTATGGCCAAGGACATCCCATGAAACCTCACAGGATCCGAATGACCCACAACCTGCTGCTGAACTACGGCCTCTACAGGAAGATGGAGATCTACGTAAGTGTGGGGCTGCTCACCAAGAGAAACGGATGTGCAAGGGCTTAGTTTACGTGCCCAGTTTGCAACTTCTCTGTTGAGGAGCCAAAGAAGAGAGGAAAACAAAACCAAACAAACAAGCAGTTGTGCTGATGTGTTTCTGCTTTCTTCTGGCTGCTCGTAGCGAGATGTTCTCTGCTTCAGATAAGCTTTGGGAAACTGCTTTTCTCGCTGTAACTTCAGGATTTTCTTTGTCTAGATCTGCAGTACATTCCAGTCTCCGGTAGTGGCGTTCTTGCCTTTACAAATAAGTTCCTCTTGTTTCGTGCTGCTGGTTTGAGGTTTTTTTTTCTTTTCTCTGCTCCTGGCAGTAAATCCGAGGTGGGGAATGGGACTTGGGGAGGGGGATGTGTTGCAAAACCAAAACTCGACCTCTTTTTGTCCTTGCAGCGCCCTCACAAGGCAAACGCAGAAGAAATGACCAAGTACCACAGCGATGACTACATCAAGTTTCTGCGATCTATTCGCCCGGATAACATGTCTGAGTACAGCAAGCAGATGCAAAGATGTAAGCCATGCGGGTAGCGCTGTAGTTCCTGCTAGCTGGTAAAATTGGTGCTGCTGGGAATCCCAGGCCAGCCGTAGAGGTTTGTGAGAAAAAAGAATAGGAAGAACCACGGGAAATTGTCTTTCTCCTGCCCTTGTTTTTGATGTAAATCAAGCATTTTATAACCAGGTCCCTGTCTCAAGCCAATATCCCAGAAGAGCTGAGGAAACCCTTAGACCCATCTGTCTTTTTTCAGTCTTGTTTTAATGGAAACTCTTCTAAATTGCCTTCGTGGCTCAGAGATGCAACTGCACTGATGAGCTGCGGGGATTTTGTGTTGTTATTTTTAACCAGGGATACTGAGGTGGGAAACGGTTGTGTAATTTAAACCAAAAAAAACCCCCCCACCCAACTCATCCCTCCTGTCCAAAATCTGCAGTAAATCGGAAGGATTTTCAGGGCAGCGGCAGTTTGGAAGTGGAGGCGGCTTGAGACGCACAGTAATAGGTTCATTTTGTCAGCTCGTCTCTCCTTCTGACCTCTCCAGTCCATGCAAGGGCTCTTCAATGTCAGAGAAACCCTTTTTTTTCCCCCCTCTCTCTGCCGCTCTCAGCCGATGTTCTTTGGCAACGGCTGCGGCAAACTAGATTTCTAGCGAGCAGCGACAGATCGCGGGGAAGGCTCGAGGTTCATTTAAGCAGCATTTTGGTCTCGCGCGCTGCAGTCCTCGAGAGCAGAACAACGGCCCAGGGGGTTCATTTGTGTGGAGTAAGTGTAATATCCAATTTAGAAGAAATACGGCCCTCGAGCCTGAAGTAGAGGCACTTGGAAATCTGGTGCGAGCTGAAGGGGACAGATGTTAAGGCACAAGCGCGCAAGAGGGATGGGTAGCACGGTTCGTGAGTAATACACATCGAACGACTTCCTACAGTAAATGATACATCAAATGACACGTACCAAAGTACATATTTACACGAAGTGAACTGTTTACCCCCGGAGCAGATACGGCTCATAAACACCCGCTCTGCTCGCTCTGGTAGTCGGCGTTTTCTGTACTGTACTTCCATAGAACTGCTTTTACCTGAAAGAAGCAAAATACCAGAATTAATCTTGAAAACATGAGGAGGACAGAGCTTTTCTTCAACCGGAGCTGCAAATCAGCAGCCTCTGTGTAGCTAGAGAGCTAGCACGGGAGGCTCGGAACAGAGATTAGGGATAAAGGAGGCAAGGCCACTGCTCCCAAGGTCTCTGTAGCCTGCTTGGTGCTTCAGCTTTCGCTTTGAGGGCAGGATAGCTGCTGTGATTGACCTCAAGGGGTTCTGCCTTGAACACTGGGTTCTCTCTGGTTGTGCTCTCTCACATACGAAACTCCTCACTCACCCTCCACAAAGAGGAAGGAGCATCTGTGCCTCTCATCTGCCACCAGAGCTTTGTGCCTCTAATCCAGTAACCCTCCTCAGGAGTCCTGGCGGTTTTGATTCTCTTGGTGGTGAGGAAAAAAACCCAACTGGCTTCAGTTTCCAGAGCAGCTCTTGGCTTTGCCAAGCGTAGCCCTCAAATAGTGTCAGTGCTGCCCACAAAGTTCTGAGGGGCAATAAAGGTAACGAAAGGTCTCTAATTTCATTCTGCTAACGGTGAGTTGCCTGCCCCGGGACTTGGGAAGACTAAACTGGAGCCTAAAGGACAAGTTGGGTTTGGTGTAATGGGAAGCATGCGGAAATCAAGGGCTTAAATTCTCCCCACTTAACAAGGAAAGCTTCCGCACACCTCTGAACTGATTATTCAAACTCTGCCCGTGGCTGTGCCCTGCTGGATGAGTGGAAACAATTGCTTCCTTCTGGCTCTCCTGATGTGTATTGTCCTTTCCAGAGATCCCAGTCCCGAACTGGGACCATTCAAGCTCTCGTATCACACAGGCTTTGTGGAGACTGTGCGCTGACGGGTTTCTGCTGCTGCAAGAGCTCTGCTCTTTGTGCTTTTCCTATTATGCTCAGAAGGAAACATTCTACAGATGTCGGTACAAAAGCACAGATGCTTATTTTTTTTGTTGTTTGCAAAGCAAACCTTGCAAAATCCAGATTCAACACAAGCCTGTTGTTACTGGGTGTATTTTTCATCGTGGAAACTATTTGCAGTAGAAATTTATCCAGGCCAAAGCTGCAGCACTGCTGAAAAACTGATTGTCCAGTGTGGAGTAAAAGGAGTGTACAAAGTGTAACAGCACAGATGGGGCTGTAAGCTCCCCGCCCAGTACACACCACTATCTACCATCTCCCCGCTTTCTCCTGTTTGCTTTCTCCACTCCTCTTGCCAGCAACACAGCAGGAAACAGGAGCAAAAGCCTTTCCCACTGGCGGTGAGGTTCTGTAATGGACTCAGGCTGAGCTGTGCGATCAGAAACAGCACCATTTACCCCAAAAAGCACAGTGCACAGGCAGTGGGGCCAGTGGCGGGGTTGTGAGGGGTGCTGGCCTCATGTGTGCTTGTGGTGACCCAGCAGAGCCCTGTAAATGCACCACCCCAACCAGAGCTGCCGCTGAGGACACAGCCCTTGCTGATTGTGGCGCCTCTGCCTGCTCATTTTCCAGTGTGATTGCCTGCTTTTGGGATCCCTCGTAGCACACCTGAGTAGGTGGCGTGTGGCTCACAGAGTTCCTGTTACTTGCTTTCCTCATTTCTTACCAGTCAGGAACATCTTCCCTCCAGCAGCACCCTTTTTGCCTCGCCAGGCAATCCTCAGCTTGATTGCCTTACTATTCTATTATTCGCACGTGGTATTTTATTTAGAACTTCCGATTTCTTCCCTGGTTAGCTTCTAAAATCCAAGTGGTGGTATAAGCTTTGCCGTTTATTTGTGGCTTTGTCTCGCTAACTGTTCTATGTTCTTTTCAAGTTAACGTCGGGGAAGACTGCCCCGTGTTCGACGGGCTCTTTGAGTTCTGCCAGCTCTCTGCTGGAGGCTCCGTTGGTAAGCTCACAACTCCTTTGTTCTTTCCTTTTTCTCTTCAGCAGATGGGTGTAATGTAGTTCTCTCTAGGAAATAAACTGGGAGGTGGTGGTGGGGAAGCCCTGTTGAACCTATTTGCTGATTTTCCTTAATAATTAGATCCAGATTTTTCCCTACGTGAGAGCCCAAGCCTTGAGTATTGACAGATCCCTCTGCGTTCGTTAAGCGCAAGTCTGGGTTACTTCGCCGAATGGGTGAAGGACTCTGGAAGTGGTATAACAACCTGACCAGTGATAGAGTTAAAACGAAACCACAGCAGCAACAAGGGGTTTAATAAAAAAAGAAAAATCATGAGCTTTACAGAAAAAAAAAGTTGTTAAAACCTTGCTCTGGGCAGGAAAGCAAAGGGTTAGTTGACCTGCTGTTCTTAACGAAAAAGGCGCCGTTTCTGGCCACAAGGCCAAACAGAACCTGGAAGGTTTCAGTGAGCTCCCTGAAAGCTGGAACACTGAAAAGGCTTTCATCTGTTTTCAAGTACTTCGTCACAGGAAGGCTGGTGTTGCAGAACTGCCTGTGCATGGGTGTTAGAGCGTTGTGGCTGCTGCTGCCTCCATGACAGCTCGAGGGCTTTGTTTCCTGTAACGTAGGTCAGCAGCACCTACGAGCACCGACTACAGCATTTTCTGAAGCAGTTCGGTGCTCTCTGGTCCCACGGCTGTAGATCCCCCCCAAAGCATTTCATTTGTTTTGGGCCTGGGAGACTTGCAGAATTTGCAGAAAGTTCATGAAGAGGCTGAGGAAAGAGAACTTCCTTTGCCTAAACCCATATTCAGTGAATGACCTACATCTGTGTCGGTTAAAACCTTTCTCGGTGCCCCGAACAAAAGATTTTAATGAAATCTAGCCTGTCTTCGAGTGTGACCCTGCTAGAGCACCGTGGTCTCGTTTGTGCAGAATTCATGCTCTGAGGCAGAAGAGGGAAGCGGTGAAAAGTGAAAACAGAGCCTGCATTTCTCTTCCTGTGCCTTTTGTTGAGACATCCAGCGTTAAACCCTTGGGCTGGTGCTTTGTAAAGTCCCCAAACGCACACGGGAGCCGTGATGGGATCATCAGGGGCCGGAGTTTTACCCCAGGTTTGTCACGGGGCTTTGCTCATGCTAACGATCATTTTGTAATCCTTCTCCCAACAGCCAGTGCTGTGAAGCTGAACAAGCAGCAGACAGATATTGCTGTGAACTGGGCGGGAGGCCTTCACCACGCAAAGAAGTCAGAGGCTTCTGGCTTCTGTTACGTCAACGATATCGTCCTGGCTATCTTGGAGCTCCTAAAGTACGGGCAGTCCTGTTTACCCCTCGCCTTTGTCCTTTCTGCAGGACTCCATTCTGAGTCCTTAGCGCTTTCTTCCCGGTTTATTCTTCTTGTTGCTTTTTTTTCAAGCTGCCTTTTCCCGGGAGAGCTTGCTCAGCTCTCTCAGAATCTGTCGAAACGTGACATTTTTCGCTTCTTTCTGATCCTAGGTACCACCAGAGAGTGCTGTACATTGACATCGATATTCACCACGGAGATGGGGTGGAGGAAGCTTTTTATACCACAGACCGTGTCATGACGGTGTCCTTTCATAAGTACGGAGAATATTTCCCAGGAACTGGGGACCTACGGGTGAGAACAAAGGCTCGGTGGAAAATTACCCTCAGATTTGGTCTCTTCCATCTCTTTGCTGTCAGACTAACGTAAAATCACTGCTCTCCTGGGTTTTCTTGCTCTCAGAGTGGCAGCGTTTTTCATAGGGCAGAGGTGTGTCGGGAGGCAGCTGGCTCTGCTCTTGGGGTGGTGCTTGGTTCCTGCGATCACGGCCTGTGCTCTCAGAAACTTGAGCCTTTGCCACCACGCTGGTAGCAGCCTTCTGGTGGGATTGTACTGAGAAAATCGGCTCTGAAGATGATGCGTTGGTCATCATCATTGCAAACTCAGCTTGGGCACACAAGCTTCGGGGTGGAAGTTTGAGGGAGCACTTCTCCGTGTGCTGGTTTTATCTCGCTGGCGTTTCCTCCTGTGAGTCAGTTCTGCGTGTTATAAATCGTGGTGTTAACCGTGGCACTCCTGCAGCTGAGATACAGGCGTGGGGCACTTTGTGGCCTCTGGCATTGCCACTGTGTGCTGTTCTCAAGGGTGAAACGTTTATCGCTTTATTTTTTTATGTGCTTTTTAGGGGAATTACATTTCCCTGAGCTAAATTCTCGTCTTCTACCTGAGTTCTGTTTTTTCAGCCCTGCCCGGAGTTTGAACGCTGGTGATATGAATTTACCTGCGGCTGCAGCATTCTTTCCTGGTGCATCCACTTTGCACCATAAATGGAATAATTATTCGTAATAATATGAGAGAGAGAATGGAAATGTAAAAATCGTATATTTATTTTAAAGTAAAAGTAGAATCCTTCAGTTCCTAGACTGCATGGTCAGCCCAGACTGGTATTTTGGGCTGTGTGCCTCTGCAGCGTGCAGGTTTGGGACTAGAATTTTGGCTGTCAGTTTTATTACTGTTTAAGAAAGTGGCTTTTGCCGGTGAAATGAGAGCCTGTGTGCTCAAAGCAACCTGGAGCTGTCGTGTTTTTTCTTCTGTGAGCACCGAGGGCCAAATGCACCCACTTCAAAGCTGCTGTTGGAGTCAGTTGACTCTTGCTGCCTCCTGCCAGGGCAGCAGAAGTCCATGGGAGCCTTGGAGTGAATTCAGATCACGATGGTGGAATCCCAGACTTCCCTTCCCAATGCGGGACACGGTTTGTGTGCTGTTAGTTCTCCGGTGACTTGTGGTCTCTCCTGTTTGTCTCTAACAGGATATCGGTGCAGGCAAAGGCAAGTACTACGCTGTCAACTACCCGCTCCGGGATGGAATCGATGACGAGTCCTATGAAGCAATATTCAAGCCGGTAAGCGAAGACGTCTTTGCTTTGTGGATTGTGCTTTGTCACCGAGTGGCTCATGGAGCCGTTCTTCAGGGAGATTGGTT
Source organism: Todus mexicanus (assembly GCA_013389965.1). NCBI lineage: Eukaryota > Metazoa > Chordata > Aves > Coraciiformes > Todidae > Todus > Todus mexicanus. Next base: position 22,867 of record WEIS01027287.1, read on the forward strand.
CACTCTTCTCTGATAAGACTCTTCAGGGGCTCTATTCCTCCCTCACAATCGCAGCCTGTGGTCAATAAGCTTGTCTCTAAGAGCCTCTGTTACCAGCCCAGGGGAGCCAGCAGCTGTGGGAGCACCAGGGATGTCTTCGTGTCCCGTCGCTGTGACACTGTCCTGCACAGAGCGCCTAACAACGGCTTTCTTGTTTAGGTGATATCTAAAGTGATGGAGACGTTCCAGCCTAGCGCGGTTGTCCTGCAGTGCGGCTCCGATTCTCTGTCAGGGGACAGGCTGGGTTGTTTTAATCTGACCATCAAAGGTAAGAGAACCGCACCGTGCCGCTGTCAAACTGGCCTAGCCGATAGAATTAGATGTCATTAAATTTGCTTGGTGGTCTTCTGCCGTGAGGCTGTGACCTTCCCCTCCCGCTGCTTCTGCTGCAGGTCACGCCAAGTGCGTGGAGTTTGTGAAGAGTTTTAATTTGCCGATGCTGATGCTGGGAGGAGGTGGCTATACGATCCGCAACGTGGCGAGGTGCTGGACCTACGAGACTGCCGTGGCTTTAGACACCGAAATTCCCAATGGTAATTCTCCCCATGAGCCCCCGAAGCAAGACAAAGGAGCAATGACACTCTGGGAACAGAGCTCAGGGAGATGGTGTCTCTGTGGGTGAAGCAGCAGCCCTGAGATGTTTCATTAGCTTTCGGTGATTACTGTGCAGGAGCGTTTGGGTTCCCTGATTTGCAGTAGCTGTTCTTGTTTGTGTTCAAGTCCTGTACCTCTCCCCTCCAGCAGAAGCTACCCAGCAGCCTTGACAGCTTCCTCAGAGGAGATGATCTTCTGCTGAAAACTTTAGTGCATGCTGAGTGTGTTTAAAAGCACAACTGCATTTAGGGTAGAGGTACAAGGTGTTTGTGGTATTTTGTCACTGATCCAGTGGTAATTTGCTGTTTATCCCTTTTTAACTTACCCACAGAGCTTCCATATAATGACTATTTTGAGTACTTCGGACCCGACTTTAAGCTCCACATCAGTCCCTCGAACATGACGAACCAGAACACCAATGAGTATCTCGAGAAGATCAAGTAAGTGTTTGTTCCTCTTCACGAGGCTGGAGCCTTTGCAGCTGTGAGTGGCTTCTTGCTGACGGAGGTGTTCCCTTCCCTGGCTGGCTCTAGGCAGCGTCTCTTTGAGAATCTCCGCATGCTGCCTCATGCCCCTGGCGTCCAGATGCAGCCGATTCCTGAGGATGCCGTTCAAGAAGACAGTGGAGATGAAGAGGAAGAAGATCCTGAGAAACGCATTTCAAGTACGTGCTTGTCTCTGCTGTAGTGGCATTGCCTGGCTGGGAAACCTTGGGATCCTGTGGCTGAACAGGATCAGTTAGCTAGAGAAAGGTCAACTGAGTTACCTTAGGAAAGAGAGGAGGATCTGTGATTTAGATGTGTCACGGATCTGTGGTTTAGATGTGTCTCGGATCTGTGGTTTAGATGTGTCTCGGATCTGTGATGTAGATGTATCTCTCTTTTGGAGTCCTTCATGTTGGATTCGTTCCCACCTTTCCGATCGATTCTGTAAGGTAAAGCATTGCTGGTAAGCACAGCAGGGCTGAGAGATCTCTTTTTCCCTTGGAGAAACGACACTTCTGCCAGATGATTGCCATAACGGGAGAACCCAGACTTTCATGTGAGAATTTAAACAGTTCCTGCGATGTAGGTGCTATGACAGAAGACTTTCTGGGAGGCTGGCAGGTTTGATCCCAGAAGTCGTCTTGCGTGGTGGAAATGCTGGTTTCTCTCCAGATTGGCTGGTGGCCTTCAGATCTGGCAGACAGATTTTTCGCAGTGCGAGGCTGGTTAACCTGCTTACGCTGTCAAGTCTAGACATCCCGCGGAGCCTCATCCAAGTCCTACGTGTGATCTTGGATCTTAGGTGTGAGCAGTTCGGAGCAATGAGTTAAAAGACACGGCAGGTAGAAAGAGAAAGCGGTTTTATCGTGGCTTAATTCTGACTTAGGTAGGCTCGTTAATTCGTCCTAGCTCATAGATGTACTTGGAGAAGTTTAGTGTTGGTATCTCCTTGCCTTCTAAACCTGCTGAGACAACCTCTTGTCCTCTTCACGCTCAGTCCGCAATTCTGATAAGAGAATATCCTGCGATGAAGAATTCTCTGACTCTGAAGATGAAGGCGAAGGAGGCCGCAAAAACGTTGCCAACTTTAAGAAAGCCAAGCGTGTGAAAACAGAAGAGGAGAAGGAGGAAGAGGAGAAGAAAGGTGAGCAGGGAAGCTGGGTCTAGAAGCCCTCGCAGCTCTGTGGAGCTTTGCCTGGCTCTTACCTTCCTACTGCATCACTTTAGTTCTTCCTTTGTTTCGTTTTTTTTTCCCTAGAAGAGAAAGAAGAGGAAAAACCAAAAGAGGAGAAAGCAGAACCCAAAGGGTGAGCCCTGTCTCCTGGGACGGCCATGAAATGCCTGTGCCTTTACTTCTCGCATCCCCAGCTGAGGGGTTGGAGGGGAGACGTATGAGTTTGGGTGGCTTTGTCCCAGGCTCAGAACGGGGGGGAGGTTTGCGTGTGTGGGAACAAAAACCAGCATATCTCATAACCGGGAGAGGAGAGCCCTCAGTGGAAAGGGCTTAAAAATACCGAGCCTTCGTTCAGTAATGTTACACATTTTAGGTGAAGTTGGGCCGTATAAGCAGCGTTTTTAAGGTCGCTTGTTGTTTTGAAAGCTGGGGTGCAGCCCAAGCCTCTTGTTTAAACCAAATTCTTCCCTGTTTGCTCCCCCAGGGTGAAGGAAGAGACGAAATCCACCTAAGATGGCTGCAGCTGGACAGTCCCTGTCAGTGCGTAGTTGTCGTAGGTTAGCTTCCCTGGTTGCCTCCCATTCCACAGGATTTATATTTTATATATGTTTTCTGTATATATTTCTATATAAATATATAAATGACTCGAGAACTGTAAATTATTCCTTGCTGCACTCCGCTGGGAGCAGAGAGGGAGGATTCTGCGGAGTAGACAGACCTGCACTGCCCAGATCTGGCGACTGGGAAGTTTCACTCTTGCCTTCCACTGCCTCCTTAGTGTGTCTTTAAAGAAATCACTTCCTTTCTTTACTCTCTGCTCTGAAATAACCACCCTCGGAAAAGAATAATTTAAGTAGAAGTAGTATCTGCATTTCAGGTTAGGTGGAAAGATGGCCATGAGTTGTTGTTTGTTGAGTTTTTTCCTTGGTTTTTGTTTTTTTGGGGTTTTTTTTTCCTTGGGTTTTGTTGGGTTGGTTTTTTTTTTTTTGGTGGGAGAACACAAGTTCCCAAAATGAAGCCTGTGAGAGACTGACTCTTCCTTTGGTCTTCAGTTTGATTCCACCGTGGCAAGGAACTGCAAAGCTGGTGCCGCTTCTCAGGGTCAAAATAGTGCAGTTCTTGAATAGAGTTGGCTACCTCCCTGCAGCAAACTGGCGGGAAGAGATGAAGCAGCTTAAGAGCAATCCTGCAAAGCGCTTTTTAGTGACTCAGCCCCGGAGCCCCGCGGGTGCCAGGCTGGAAAATGCAAAAGGAACATCCCCCTGATGCGCTGGGGAGCGTTTTCCACCCTCTTGCAGTCCCAGCCGGCGCGGCAGCGTCCTGCATCTCCAGTAAGAGAAGGGGTGATTTTTTTTTTTTATATACCTTTTTTTCCTCTTGCTGTGCCCTTCTCTGCGGGGGCAGGTGAGTTACTGCCCGTGGGCTGCCTGCTTTGCTTTGCTTCTCCTGCTTGCTGTACCCTGGGCTCTGCAGTGTGCTCGGTGTGCTGGGCTGGAACCACTGCAGAAAAACCCCCAAATCCTCTCAAATCCTCTCAAGGCCAGGCCGAGCAGAGCGCAGCTCACACCTCTTCATCAGTCTGTGTCGCTCGCTAAAAAGCTGAAGTGACAAATGTTTTCAAACCGAACCTTCCCTCCCTCCCTCCCTCCCTCTTGCTCTCAGGGCCAGGAAATTGGGAGAAGTTGCTTCTCAGCCGCTGGAGCTGTTACCTTGCCCTGGGAACAGCAGATGGGGCTCTGAACGTACTCCTGTTCCTCCTCCTCCCACACGTTATCTCACGCCCAAAGGTCTTTTGTGACCAGAGCTGGCCTTGCTTTTTGCATCTCTCTCTTTTTTTCGTACAGCTGATCAGCAGAGGAGCTTTTTTGGCAGGAGTTTTGCAGGCAGCTTTGCCTCGCTGCTCTCCTTTCTCAGGGGGATTCTTCTGTCCACCAGAGGATCTGTACCTCCCACGGAGCGCTGCTGAGGGGTTCCACTCTAATGATGCTGCTAACTTAACGCAGGTTGTTTTTGAAATGTTTTATTTTTTTAAATACTTGCTTTTTTCCCCCCACCCCCTTCCCCTTTTTCCACCGTGAGGTTTTTTTAGTCTCTTGGAATCCGAGTGACGTGTCACTCCCGCTCTTCAGTGTTTGTATGTGAAGCGAGAGAGAGATCAGTGTATCTTTGTGTCGGGGGGAGGGAGGGAGGGGCAGGGGAAGATATTGTGGTTTTTTAAAGATGCTTTTATTTTGAATTTTGAGAATCTTTGTAATAAAACTGGTACATTTCTATGGTTGGCGTGAGTTTGTGCTGCTTTCTGCCGAGAGGAGACGCGCGGAGTCGGGGGGGTGAGTTTTGTTTTCAGAGCCATCGCTGGAAGATGGGGCAGTGGCTGGGTTGCGATTGTCAGGTCACGTATGCACCAACAAAAAGTGACTTCGTAACAAAAAAGCTCTAATAAGGCTTTGGAAAGAGAGGTGAGGTGGGACAGGATGGTTTTCCCTCCACTTTCCTTTCCCTCCTCTTTCAGGGCTAGATTTGGTTTAAATGCCCTTTGATTGGGAACACGCTCTCTGCTGCATGTGAAACGCTTTAATTCTTTTGTAGATGTTGGGTATTTGCTTGTTTGTTTTTCTTTTCCCCTTCTATTTTATAAAATAGCCTTGAAATTCTCCTCGTGACCCTTGTCTCCAGAAGAGGTAAGTCCAAATGCCTTGGCTTTTCTTTGCTCAACTTCTCTCCTAAGGGTCACCGGGGTGGTTTTTTCCTCTCTTTTTGCTCGCTGACGCCTGGGTTCTCATCCAGCAGCATTGCTGGCGCTAATTGGGTTTGCGGTTTGGTTGGAGAGCAGCGCTAATCTAGAGAGGGAATAATAACTTCTGGGAAGGGAGTAGCTCTTGGATGAACTTCAGGGGGGTTTTATCTGCTATTCAAGCGGGGGAAAAAAAAAAAATCATCTTTATTATAATGAGGAGCAGGTTAATAGTACAAGTGGTGAGACCACACCTGAAATGGACACAAAAGCTTCATCAGCCCAACCCACCGTCAATGTCGTTAACAAACAACATGGGCACGGTTGACATTCGTGGCTGGGATAACACTCCGGGGAAACTTAAATTACCCTTTTCACCCTGGCAGGCAATTAAAACCCTCTCCTCCTCGAACCGACAACAGCCGCGTGGTTGGAGTGGCCCCGTCGCTGCGCTCTGCCGCTGCAGCTCTTCTCTCTTCCAGCCCTCCTTAAAATGGCTGCCGCGCGGCCGCACCGCGGCGCCGACCCCCGCAGGGCCCCAGCGCGGCTCCCTCGCCCCTCACAGCCCATCCCCAGCTCAGGAATAATTTGCAGGCTACGTTTAACGCACCGGTTTTCCTCCCTCCAAAAAAAAAGAATTAAGGATGCCCAGCCCAGGTTTGGAAGCAGGTCAGTGGCGTTAGCTGCCTGTTGTTAAGAGGATGCGCTGCAGAAAATGGGGAGTTTGGGTCGTTTCCAACCTACCTGAGGAGCAAGGGGTGGCCCTTGGCCAGGCCCTGCCTTGCCAGGGTGCTGCCAGTTGGGCAAACAATGGGCTCTGGCTTTTCTCCAGCGCCTTTGCCAGCCAAGGGCAGGGCAGCAGGGGCTGAGGTGGGAAGGAGGAGCTGGCTGGTAAATGGAGGAGCTGGGCACGGCGGCAGCCTGAGCTGGTGGAGGGAGCTCTGCCGGGGGCTGCGGCCGTCGAGCTCCGGAGAGGGGAAGGCTCCTTCCTTCTGCCGCACGCCCGCCTCGGGGAAAATCACCTCCGTCCCCGTGCGGAGGACGGGAGCCATGCGAGAGGCACCCTTCACGTGTCATTGTGCCTTCACGCTCCCTCGGGAAGCCAGCCTCTGCTCCCAGTCACGCTCCAGCGCATCTTTTCAGGGCAGAGCAGCCAACCCTATTGTAAAGCCACTACAAAAAAAATTGATTACAGTGAAAGAAACCCAGCTGAAAAATGGGAATTTCAACCAGGAGGAGAAAAGACTTTGGGTTTTTTTCATTGCCGCCCAGCCAGGGAGAAAACAAACAGGTTAGAGCTGAGCAAGCAGGTGCTGAGCAGGGATCTGAAGGTAGCGACGAGAGGCTCGGGTGAGAAAGTCCTTTGTGGCCGGAGCTCTACATCTGCTGCAAGTCAATTAAGCGCGAGCGGAGCCGGGGCTGGAGCGATTAAACGCAGCAGCTGGTGAACTCAATAAGCAACCGGGATCTCCTCCCTGGTCCGCGTCTGGCGGGCGGGACAAGAAGGACTCGAGCTCACCCATAAAGGGGTCACCATTTATTCCTTTCGAAGGTTACAAGAAAGCCCAATACAGGTTTTGTTGTTGGTTGGTTGTTGTTTGTTTTTTTTTTTTTTAAAAGGAGTTAGAAAATTGCAAATCAAGTGTTTTGGCCATTTTAAAAAAAAAAAAGAAAATTATTTACAGAGAAAACAACGTGGCTTCGCATTGTACAGCTGGCAGGTCCCCTCCCTCCGCCCCGCGCCCTAAAAGTTATCCCCTAGAAGCAGAATTAAACACAGCGGACTTACAAGCTTTACGGTTTTAAGCCGAGAATAAGACATTATAAAAACAAAAAAAACCCCAAAAACAAAACCCTCAAAAAACAAAACCCTAACCAGATTAGCTTTTAAACCAGTGATTTCTATAAAATGCACGAAATGCTCGAAATGAAAGTCAGAACCAGGAATGTAAACCGAGAGAGAAAAAACAAAAACAAAACAAAAACCCAAACAAAAAAAAAGAATCCATTGAACAGTCACTGGCTTCGCTGGGCTTCGAGAGGGGCCAGCCAGGAGGCCAGCAGCCACCCCAGCGCGGGCTGGGAGAGCTGGGATCTTACAAACTGTAAATTCCAGTTATGTCCAGGATGTCCCGTCTTCCTCCACAGTTTTAAAGGGTTCAGGTAAAACTACTCCAGGTGGCGGTGGGATCCAAACCGGCTTTTCTAACAGGGAGGGGAAGAAAGAACTCGGGGGGTGTAGGGGGGGAAGNGAGGCGTGTGGAGTCCGTGGTGTTACCGGGATGGAGAGGATGGCGTAAGAGTCTTAAGTCAGGACCATGCCAGGTGGACTCTACTCTTCCTTCTGCTCCGCCGCTGCCGCCGGGGCGGGTGTAGGCTCGGCCCCCGCGGCTTTGGAGGGCTCCTCTGGTTTGGTATCTCCGTGGCTTTCCCCTGCCTGCTGCTGCTTCTCCTCCTCCTTGCTTCCCCCGGCTTCTGCATCCTCCCTCTTGGGCTCCGCTCCCTGCTGCCCATCCGTGGGGCTCTCCCCGGCGCTGCCCGGCTCCTCCGCTGTCCCCTCCTCGGGGGGAGCCGACGGCTCCGTCCCCCCACCCGAGCACGCGGGGTTCTCCTCGCCCTTCGCCTCTGCCTTGCCTTGCTCCTCCGTGGGAGAGGACCCGGAGGAGTCCCCGGCTTCTTTCTTGTTCTTCCTAAAGGAGATCCCGCTCAGCTTGAAGGATTTCTTGAACGAGAACTTCTTCTTCTTCTTGGGGGTGTCCTTGGGGGCCGCGGCACCTTCGGCTTTAGCGTCCCCCTCTTCGGCGGGGGGCGCGGGCTCGATGGCGTCCCCGCCGCCCTGCTCGCCCTGGTTCTCCTCCTTGGGGGGTTCAGCGGAGCCGTTCCCGTTCTGGGGGGGAGCGTAGACCCCCACCTTGGGCGTCATGTCCCCGTTGAAAATCATATGGCCGTTCTCCTGCGGGGAGGAGAGAGAAGCGGAGCGTTTGCAGCAGGTACAGCCGGGACACGGTCCCCCCCTCCCCAAAAACCCCACACCAGGATTGGGGGGGGTGCACAGGGAATGCAGGGGGCACCCAGCGGGGAAAAGGGGGTGCACAGGGATGGGGGAGAGGGTGCACCAGGGGAGAGGGGCGATGCATTGGGAG
>WEIS01027287.1:33791-56479 GCA_013389965.1 Todus mexicanus
TGGAGCTGGCGCGGGCTGGGGGAACCCCAGCACCAGCACCCAGCACCCAGCTGCACAGCGCAGCCCGCGCAGGATCAAGGCCAGAGCCTCCGAGGGGCAAACAATGTGCTGCTGTGCGCGCTCCGCCAACAAGGTCATGTTTTGTCTCCGTCCTCCCTCCCCCCTGCCCCGGCACACATCATCTCACCCCCTCCCTGCCCCGTCAGAGCGAAATTTCTCTGTTAATTAAAACAGGCGGCATCTTCCTTATTGACTTTTGGTTGCCAGTTGATAAAGCCTTTGAACGGCTGCCGGGGCTGCCGCCGGTCCAGCCGCCCGCGCGCCTTTGGCCGCCCGCGAGAGCAAGAGCTGCTGCAGAGGAGCCGCGGGGGATGCGCCCCGTGTAGAAGCACGTGCTCCACGGAGCCGAGCCAGGCCGCTCGCTCTGGGCAGGCAAACGCTCCAAGCGAACGTGGTGAGTTAGTCGGTAAACACGCTCCTCTGAGCGGGGGCTCCCGGCCGGGGTCCACAACCAGTTACCTGCTGGGGAGCAACGCCCAGCGGAGCAGCAGCTGGCGAGCCCTGCCCTCGTCCGCTGTCGGGCAGCTTCTGTGCCAACCCCGCACTGCTCTTCCCACCTTCGGGGTATCATGTGCTGTCTTTCTGCTGAGGTTCATTTTCTCCTTGCTCTTCTCTGCAGGAACACAAAGAGTCCTCATGTTGCTGTTGTATCTCATCCCATCCCACCCCATCCCATCCCACCCCATCCCNTCATCCTATCCCATCCCATGCCGTACCAAGAGCACGTCTTGGCCGTACCGAGCGAACCCAAGGGAGCAGCGGCTTCTGGAGCGCCCACCTGGGCCCGTCCATCCCTGNNNCTTCTGCAGCGCCCACCTGAGCCCGTCCATCCCTGCAAGACCCCCCAGAGGGTCCCATCCTCCTGTACCAAAGCCTCGGGGGAGCGGCTAAAGCGAACGGCACCGAACCCGTCACCCACCATCCCCATCCCCGCTGTGAGTGCTGCGAGCTGGGAAGGGGCTCTGGGGGTGCCCGTCTGTTGGGCTGGGGGTGCAAACGTGCACCCCGTGCTGGCTGGGAAGGTGTTTTCTCCCCTGGTGGGCTGGCGAGGGGCTGGGTTTGCTGTTTGGGAGGGGGTTTTTGGTTCTGGGGCTGGCAGGGCGGCTGCGGTGCTGCCACTGCCGCGCTCTGCGCCGCTCGGCTCAGCCCCCTCCGCTCCACCCGCCGACCCCCACGCGAAGCTCGGGTCTCCTTCCGCGTTTCGCTGGAGGGGAGAAAGCGCTTTACACCCCGCTGCCTCCCTGCCACAGCGATCGGCTGGCAGCGCCCGAGTGATGGGAGGCAGATGTGATGGCTCGAAAGGGCAAACTTTAGCATGATTAGACAGGTCAAGGCGCAGCCCTGCTGGGGGGAGAGGAGGGGAGCAGCCCCCCGCCACCGTCCGAGGCGACGCAGGAAACCTGGCGCGCGGGTTTCTAGCGGCTTTCGTGGCCGAGGAATCCCCAGTTGCCACGTCCCTCTTGATCCCGGCTTTTCTCGCAAACCCTCTTCTGCGGCGCTGCGTAAGGGCCGTGGTTATAAATAGCCGCGTTCCCCGGTGGATTCCTGCCCGTGGCTCCTCTTCCAAGGGCCCGGCTCTGCCGCAGATGCTTCTGCTGCCTGTGCCGATGGCAGCGGCGGCACGGGAGGGCTCAGCTGGCTCGGGAGCCGTGCTTGCTGTGGCCACACCGGCAGCTGCTGCGGGTGCCGGAGCCCCTGCGCTCCATGGGGTCACCGTGGGTCCCCCCCTGGGCACACCCACGGCCGGTTGTTCCAGCTCTCGAGCTGGGAAGAGGCCGTTCTCCTCTTCTGGTTGTCGCGGGGGTGTTGGTGGCACCGGGGTACATGTGGAGAGCGGATGGAGGGCAGAGGGGCCGGCTGCTGCGCACGGCGAGGGGAGTCCAGCGTAAACCAAACCCTCCCAGCGGAAACCAGTGCGACCACCAGCCCCGCTCGCCGTGGGTCCCGTCCCTCCGCTGCGTGTCGCGCTCCTCCATCCCCAGGTGTCGGGCAGGGAGCCGGAGCGGGGCAGAGGTTGCTTCGGCTCCGTGCGGGCCCTTGACCGGCTCCGGGGGCTTTGGCTCTCGGGCAGCGCCGGGGATTTGCGGGGTGCGGGCAGACGGGCAGATTACGGCTCTGGCTGCTCCTCTAGCAGATGGACGGGCAGACAAATCTGTCTGCCTCTCTGCGCGCTGCTCCCGCCTGGAAGGCCTCGGGGACGCGAGATCTTGGCGGATGTTGTTTTTCCACTTTCCAGACCTACTTAAACCGCGTGCTGATTATTAATTTATTAGGTGTTAAGCGCTGACGGGCTGCAAGGCAGAGGAGCGAGCGCAGCCCCGGCACCGGGGGGGGCTGGGGAAGGGCAGGAGGGTGCAGTCCCCGGCCCCTCGCCCTGCTCCTGCCGCCCGCCGTATTCCTCCAGCCCTTAACGAAGAATTAATGCAATTATTTATTCATGCACCTAGAGCCATTCACAAGCCTCTGATCGTCTGCTCGAGGATTTTCACCGAGTTAGTGGGGGCCCAGCCAGGGCAACCAACAGCACGGGGAATAAAGCAGAGGGATTTCCATATTGATTTATAAATAGCAAAGGAATTAGCTAATTAGATCTCTCCGGGGAGAGAATTCCGGCAGGGAGAGTGCGGGGCTGGGCTGGGCAGGGCTGGGAACGGCTTCTGCCACCACGGCCGTGCCGGCACAGGAACGGCCCTTGCAAAAAGCCCTTGGTTAAAAATAGTAGCTGTGGGTTGGGATCCGGGGTTTGCCTCTGCCGTGCTGCCCGTGCGAGCTCTCGGGTTGGCTTTCCTGAGCCCCACAGGGTGGCTCCGGGACGTGGCCGCCTGCCCAGTCGCTGGGGCGAGTGATGCTTGGGCTGCACAGCCCACGAGGGTCCGGGGGCAGCTCGTGGGTGCTGAGCAAGGCCGTCCTCAGCTGCAGAAGGAAAACCTGCCGAGCTTCATGCCAGGGGATTTCTGCCAGGGATGAGAGTCGGCCTGGGCTGGGCAGGCAGGAGGAAGAACGGTGGTGGCCAAGAGGATCTTTCCAGTCTATTGCCCAAGCAGAAGTTGATCACCACCAGAGCCGCTGGCGGCCGCGCCGTCACTCGGACTGGCCACCGAGGTGGTGCTGAGCGACCCTTGACATTAGCATCAGGGAAAAGCGCGTCCTGGTCCTAAGCAAGGAAGGGTCCAGACGGGACTTTACCAGGGGTCTCCCCGCAGCCTGTGCAAGAGCTGCTGCCGCAACCGGTGTCCCTGAATCCTTCCTGGCCTGGGAAAGGCTCCAGGCCGGGAGGCTGCGGCGAGGCGCTGACTTCCCATAGAAACACATGAAAGGGCCCGTTCTTGTGTTTGCCAGAGCCCCGTCATTTTTGGTTGTGAAGATCCCATGGCAACCGGTGCCTTGTGTAACTGCCTTTGCTATTTCTGGGCTTGCTTTTCTCTCCGGTAACATCCTCCCCACATCCCCCCCCCAAGGACCAGCCCCGCTCTCCCACCCCGGGACCTTTCTCCTCCCGTTACCCCTTTTCCCCGCTCCTGCCGGGGGCAGAGGTTGACAGCTGCGAGCCATGGCGGAGGAAAGAGGGAGCAATCCCCTCGCTCTCTTGTCTCGGAGACCATCTGCCCCTCTTTTCGGCCAGGAACTGGAGCATTTGCAAACAAAGCCAGGCCCTCGAACCTAAACCCCACCAGCAGAGTGGCCGGGCTGGGCTGGGCTGTGCTCCCCAGGACCCCCAGCCCTGCTTTGCCCCAGGACGGGGACGGTGGTGGGATGCGAGAGGTCCTAAGTGGGCACAGATTCTTCTCAGCGAGGATCAACACCCTGCAGGGAGCCCCCGCATCGCCTTTCCCAGCCCCGCCGGGCTCCTCCCGGGAGAACAGGAACCCGTCAAATCGCCCTGGCCCGGGCGCGATGCTCGTCCCACGCTCCTTATCTCCCTCATCCTCGCCGCAGGCTGCGTTTCGGGGCTGATAAAGGGCTCCCTGACCCTGAGCGAGCCGAGCGCTGCCGGTTCGGCTGCATTACGGCTGCCAGGGGGTGTCCGGAGAGCAAAGGGGCTGCGGCATCCAGCTGGAAGCGGAGGTGGGAGGGTGGCCGGGTGCTGGGGCACAGCGGGTTCTGCTCGCTCCCAACCCGGGCCAGGGCTGCTGGCAGGGTCCCTCGGCCGGGGGTCGAGCGGGGAGCGATTCAGAGCCTCCTTCCTCGGTCGAAGGGAAGTTTATAATGGAAACAAAAGCGACGCTCGGTCCAAGTGCGGCTTTTCCCGTCCCGTTTCCTGCGGAGGTGCCACGGGAGCGTGCCCGCACGCCACGGCCGGGACGCGCCAAGGGGAAGCGTGATGGGGGGTGTGTGTGTTTGAAGCATCCCCCCACGGCTCACCAAGTCCAGCCTTGCCATGGGGAGCACAGCCAGGCTGCTGTGGAGGAGCCGTGGGGGACACGGGTGCTGCTCCGGCCGCGGGAACCTCTGGTTGTCCCCGTGAGGAAAGGCTGAGAGCCCTGGGGCTGTGGGGCTGGAGAAGAGCAGCCTGAGAGGGGAGGTGAGCAATGCTGAGCAAGAGCTCAAGGGCCCGTGGGGGGCAGGAGGCTGGGGCCAGACTCTGCTCAGGGGTGCCCAGCGCCAGGCCAAGGGGCAGCGGGCACCAACTGGAAGCCAGGAGGTTGCAGCTGGGCAGGAGGAGCAACTTGTTTGGGGGGAGGGTGTTGGAGCCTGGCCCAGGCTGCCCAGAGAGGTTGTGGAGTCTCCTTGTGTGCAGAGATTCCAAGCGCGCCTGGACACTGCGATGCTGGGCCCCCTGCTCGGGGTGACCCTGCTGGAGCAGGGGGGTGGCACCACAGGAGCTCCAGAGGTTCCTCCAACCCATACTGGGATTCTGGGATTCTGGGATTCTGTGGTTCTGTGATGCTGATCTCAAGGGCAGCCCATCCTCTCCAGCCCGCAGCGTGGTGACCCCTTTTCCCCCCATCCCTGGCCGCTGGTGCCCAGCCCTTCGCATCGAGGGGCAGCCGGTGCTGCCGGAGCCAGGCCAGGAAAGCGGCGCTGGGGTGCCGTGGGGCAGCGGTGCCTCCCCCGGGCCAGCAGCCGGGGATCTATGGGCCTCTTTCTCCCCGCCAGTCAATGTGTCTTTTTGTTGCTCTGCTGGGTTTTGATGCCTGCGAGCGGGGACGGACAATACGTCGCATTGTTCCTTTTCAGCAACATCTGACGGGCCCGGGCAGAGAGAGAGGCCAGTGTGTGCAGGGGATGGACGGTGGGGGGAAGGGACTGGGATGGACTGGGCTGGACTGGACGGATGAGCAGCAGGAAAGATGCCGGGAAAGCCAGAGCACCGGAGGGGTACTGGGAGANAGGGAAAGCCAGGCCAGGCCTGGGCGAAGGGCTGGAGGGATGGGGAGCACCGGAGGGGTACTGGGAGATGGTGGGGAAGGGATGTGTGTGTGTGTGTGATCTTCTGGTACCCAAAGAGCCTGGAGAAAACGGCCCTGAGAGCTGCAGAGCTCCAGCCCCGGCTCCTCTGAACTTTAAAGCCTCCTTAGGAACCTCGAAGTGTCCATACCATTAACCCTTCCATCGCTGCTCCCCGTACCAGTAGATTTACTGGGGCTGTACAGCCAGGGGGGTACCCGTATCCCCCAGGAAATCCTGGGGTGCCAGGAAGACTCCAGGGAGGTGGGATGGGGCCGGGGCTGGGCTGTGAGGTGGGAGCTGGGGGATTACGGCAGCGCTGGGATTCTCTGCAACTTTCCATCAGAAATCCCCTCCTGCCCTGCTCCCGGCTGGCCTGGCCCAGCCCGTTCCCCCCCAGCCTGGTTTGCTCTGGAGCCAGGAGCAGAATTCCCCTTTGCCTCAAAGCAAAACCGAAAGCGTCCCCAAAGCCACCGCGGCCCCGAGCAGGGCTGGGCTGGAGCCCAAGGGCCAGAGGAGCCCTGGGGGGGCTGCTCCGTGCCCCAGCCTGGTTATTGGGGAGCACTTTGCCTCCCAGTTGTGCCAGTCGGGCTCTGCAGCCCAGGAGCTGGCGGGATACACCCTCTGTGTGTCGGGGAGTGTTTGCACCCGCTGGAGACAGAGGTTGCTCTCTGGCCCCCTCCTCCCTGGGCTTGCCCGGCGCTGCCAGACCTCTTGTGCAGCTTCCAGGGCTGGGGGAGCATAGTGGGGCCCCACCGCGATGTTCCCCATCAGAGGGGGTTCCAGCATCCCCCCATCCACACCCCGCTCTCCCGCAGCGACTCTCACACGAGGCCAAGGCCCCAGGAGGGGCGGCAGCTGGTTCTGGGCTTGGGGGGACCAGTTGTTTGGGGGGGCTGGTGGCGTGGCCCTGCCCGGTGGCCGTGGCAGGGAGCAGCGGTGCCCTCCCAGCCCCCACGGCTGCATCGCCAGATGCATTTCGCCCCGACTTGCATGGCTGTAGCCATGGCAACGGCTGCGCGGCGGCGGGATGCGGGGGGTGGGCGCGCGGTGACGCGGCGCTGCATCGCTGCCATCGCACCCCGGGGCTTGGCCTCACCCCTCCAGGGCTGGCGGCGACCCAGGGCTGGCTTCACCCCGGGCTCGGGTTCACCCCGGGGCTGGGTTCAGCCCATTCCCAGCAGCCAGACTGGTGCGAATCCCAGTCTGTGGTGCGAGCAGGGGCACGGGCACTGCTGCGGCTCTCCTGGGGTGCCGGTGCTGTGGGGAGAGGCCGGGCAGGGCGATGACGAAGCCGCTCTCCCCGTTATCGGAGCCGAGCTGCCATAAAGCCGGGGCTGTTTGCACTGGCGTGGCCCCGCTGATGTGGCTGGCCCAGCTCGGCTTTGTCTCCGCGTTAACTTTTAACCGTGGCGGCTTTTCCTCTCCGCCGCCGCCTCTGCTCCCGGCCAGCCTCGCCAGGGCCCTGCAGCTCGGGGTGCCCCAGCATCTCTCACTGGGGAGCACGGTGCCTGCCTGCTCCCTGCCTGCTCCCTGCCTGCTCCTGCCTGTTTGGCAGCGGGATGGGGCTGAGCTGGTTGCATCCCACTCCTGCCAGCTCCTCGGGTGACTGGTGGCTGGAGCTGGCAGGGGCACAAGGGCCATCGCAGCCCTGGGGCAGCCGCAGCATGTCACTGCCACGATGCTGGGCGTTGCCGCTGCCTACCTGCACCTCTGTCTGCGCCTCTGCCTGCGCCTCTGCCTGCGCCGCTGCCTGCACCGCTGCCCACCCCAGCCCCCTCGCCACCGCAGCGCGGGGCAGCCGCCAGCCCGGCCGGGTTTGGCAGCAAAGCAGCTCAGCTGGAGAAAAGCCTCTGGCGTTGGAGTGACCCACTAACCTTGTTCTTCTTAAAAATGCATGAAATGCAGGCAGCTGCCTACGGGGACTCGCACACGCACGCCGCTGCTCGCGCCTGGGCGGGGGCACGTTTTTGGCGCTGCACCCACGTGCCCGGGTCGGGCAGCGGGAACTGGGGAGTCCTTGGGAATCCGCTGCCCAGACTCGGGGTATCCGCAGCGGGGTCTCTGCTCTTCCTTTGCCGGTGCCGTTCGCTGCCCTGCGTGTGCTCGTGGCCACGGCTTTCCCGGGAAGCGCTGGGGCATGGCGCAGGCTTCCTCCCCGGCTCCAGCGATGCCGCCAGTCGGCAGCGATGCCGCGGCCGTGCAAAGTCCACCCGGCGCGTTCTCCTGCTACACCCAGGAGGCAGCTGCCGCGGGCAGGACCGGGGCTTCCTTGCTTCAGGCTCCCTTCGAGGACCCAAGGACATCCCAAAGAGCCGTCCCTGCTCTGGGAGGTGCCACAACCGGGTCCTGCTGGACACAGGAGGCGGGTGGCAGGGTGGCGCTGCCAGGGAAGGCGAGGTGGGCATAGGCTCGCCCATCACAGCCTTGACCTCATTTCTCTCCGGCTTCTCCACGCCTTTAATACAGCCTGGCCAGATGGCTGCGAGCCGGGGCAGCCGGGGGCGCCGGGGGGCGGCAGCTCAGCCCCACTGGGGTGGCACCACTCCCTGCTCCCAGTGCCCCAGTGGGTGCCCTCGCTGCCGTGGCAGTGCCGGTGCCCACGGGTGGCTGTGTCCCTGCAGCCCCGGCAGGGCTTAACGGGTTCCTCTCTCACACGGCTGATTTAATTTCGGTCTCGTTAGCATAGCTGATTTGGTGTCTGCACCACGCTGCGCTAACGCGGGGGGTGGGGGGGATTTTTAGCTGCTCTGGGCTTGAGCTGGGCAGCCCCGAGCAGCCCCGTGGCAGCATCTGACCCCCTGTGCCACACCCCAGGGCCCTTCAGTGGGAGCAGCAAAGGATTTGTCAGGATTAAGGCTTTGCCCTTTTTTTGGTGATTTCAATCCTGTTTTAGAGAAGAAACAACCTCCAGAGGCCAACAGCAGCCTGGAGCAGCTTCACCCCCTGCTCAGCTCCCAGCCTGGAGAGGGCTGGATCCGGCCACGGTGTGTTCCCCATCCTCTTCCTCCTCGCAGCGGAGCTCAGCTCCTCTCCCATCGCCGGGAGCTTCCCGGCCCTGCTGCTGGCCACGCGGCTCCTTCACCCCCAGAACAGCCCAGGAGGAAATCACGGACACGTGTGCACACTCACACACGTGTGCACAGTCACACACTCACACACGTGTGCACACTCACACACGTGTGCACAGTCACACACTCACACATGTGCACACTCACTCACACACACGTGCACCCCTCCCAGCCAGGCCCTGCGTGTCCCGGTGCCAGCCAGGTGGCAGAGGAATCAATCTCTCGACTCCTCCGGCTAATTACCATAAATTGACACTGCCTAATTAAGCGTCCTGCCTCGTTAGAGCGCGGACGGCGCCGCGCTGGGAGCAGCGGGCAGCCAAACCCTCGCTGCCGATGCACCGTGCCCGTGCTCAGCCCTGCGCCGGGCACCGCTCAGCCCCGGTCCGCCCCACCCAGGGTGCCCCCATCCCTGTCCCCATCCCACGGCCCTCGCCGAGGCTTCTGGCAGCGATAATGGGATTGGTTCCTAATCCACTTATTCCTGGCTGGCGCAGAAGGTTGGCAACAGCCTGTTTCCAACGCCCCGGGTGCGGTGAACGCCCCCCCGGCCCTGGTGCCTCCATCCCCTGAGGTACCCCCAACTCCTCGGGGTCTGGAGGTGCCGGGGCCAGAGGTGGTCTTGGTGGTCTCGAGACCTCGGTGGTCTCGGCTAAGCAGCCGTGGAGCGGGGAGCGACGCTGGCAGGGGGTCTGAAATGTATGTGAGGAGCGTGGAGGGCCGGTGGCATCATCCCAGCCAGAAGGGTTGAACCTGCAAGGGGAGGTGACCCCGCCAGCATCACCCCCCTGCAGCGGGCGGCTCTGGGGAGGAGCAGCAGCGATGAGCAAACCTTGCATCAGCCGGGCAGGGAGATAAGGAGCCCTTCGTGGCTCCGGCTCTGCCTGGGGTGGGGAGCGGGGGCTGCTGTAGGTGCAGGGGCAGGTCACCCCAGCACCGCACCACCCGCTCCGCGGCTCTGCACGGGGAAGGAAAAGGAAATTTTTCACTTCCCTCTTTTCTAAGGGCCCTGGCGTGGCTGCCCGGGAAGCGGGGGGCCCCCGTGCAGGTCCCATCCTGCCGCCGCACCCCGTGTCCTCTGCCAGCACCCCCGGGCCTGCCGCTGCACGTTGCTGACTCGGGGCTGAGTCGCGGCTCCGCACGTCCAACCGGTTTTGGGGGAGACCCTTGGGCTCAGCGTGGGAACGGCCTGACCTCAGCAGCAGCGCGGCACGGAGCTGGGGCTGGAGCTGGGGCTGGAGCTGGGGCTGGGGCTGGAGCAGCCTGTGGGACCCTCAACTCCTAGAGAAAAGGGGGTGGGCTTTGCTTTTTGGGGTGTATTGCTGCTCCTGGAAAGCTCTCGCATGTTCCCACCGGCCGAATCGTGCAACCGCTGCCGCCCGCGTGCGGTGGATTAAAAACTAGGTCAGTGGTAGATCCCCAAAAGTGATTGCAATCGGGGAACGGCCGCTCCCCGGGTGTGAGCCCGGGGGAGACTCGCTCCGCTCGATGCCTTTATCGCTGAGCTGGAAGAAAACGGCTGGTGAAACACGGACCCCCTGAAATCACCCGGCAGAGCCGAGTCGCTCCCATGGAGCCGTCGGGGTTGGGTTGTGTGGGGAGGTTGTGGATCGGGGACCCCAAGGAGGGCACGGGGTCCTGGGCCAGCAGCTGGGAACACTGAGGTGGGGCCAGATCACCCAGCGCAATGGTCAGGAAAGAGCCAGAGGGAGGAGGGGCTGGTGCTGGCGTGGTAGGGAAGCCGGGAGCGCTCGATGCATGGGATGGACACGAGGCCAAGGCGGAGGCAGAGCGGCAGCGGCAGCCCCAGCGCCTTTGGGCAGGAAACGGGGCGGCAGCGCCGGCCGGAGCAGGAAGGCAGCCGGCGGCANTGCACGTGTGTCCCACGGGATCACCGGCCGTGCCCCCTGC
Source organism: Todus mexicanus (assembly GCA_013389965.1). Classification (NCBI taxonomy): domain Eukaryota; kingdom Metazoa; phylum Chordata; class Aves; order Coraciiformes; family Todidae; genus Todus; species Todus mexicanus. The sequence goes on from WEIS01027287.1 coordinate 44,222, forward strand.
GGGACCGAAACCGCCTCGGTGCCCGGAAAGGGCCCTTCCTGGGCGAGCCTTGGGCTGCGAGAGTCTCTGTGCCGCCCTTGGCAGGTCGTGGCGTGCCCGGCAGCAGCCGCACGCCGGGACTCGCAGCCTCGTGCTGCAGCGGGGGCGATGCCGCAGCACGCGCTGCGCCGCTGCCCACCGGGGACACGCGACCCGGTGGAGGCAGGACCCCTGAGATCCACCCTGCTCCAGCTGAGGTGGCCAGCAAGGTGGTGCTGCTGGGGTCCGACCGAGGATTTGGGTCCCCACGGGAAAAAGGGGTGGCTTTGGGGGTGTTTATGGGAAGGCTCAGGGGTGCCCAGGCTGCACGGGGCCCAGGGTGGGACCACCACAGAGTGACACCCAGCCAGGGGGTGGGCGACCTGCCCAGCTCCTCCTGCTCTTGTCCCCAGCCCTTGGGAAATGTCCCCGCACCCTTCCAAGTCTCTATCTCCACCACCTTCCAGTCCTCGAGTATTTGCTGCCTGTCTCACTGGGATTATTTAGCTCGGACCCCGAGCGATGCTGTGGGGAGGGGACATGCCCTCGGCCGGGGTCTCCCTCTGCCCAGCGGCCCCCGGCCCGGCGCGCTGGGAGCAGCGGGAGCTGCCGCCATCCCTGGGGCTGCCGGTTCAGCAGCAGAGCAGAGGATGGAGCTGTTAAATATTTATAGCCGCTGTTGGAGTCTGTTGGGTAAAATGGCAGCGGAAGCAGAAGGGGAGGAGGCCAGGGCGGCTCTGCTCCCCTGCGTCCATCTGCCTCCCATCGCCATCTGCTCCCCGAGGGGCCGTGGGTGCCGCGGGTCCCGTCCCGGCTCCTGGGCACGATCACAACGAGTTCAGCGGGCTCAGGTGATGAGCAGAAGAGCGGCAGAGGTTGGGCGGGTTGGGGTCCAGCTCGGCCCAGCTCCCGGGTCCTCACCGTGGACTTGTTCGGATGGGGAAATGAGGACGCCTGCGTGTAAGCGCTAACGAGGATGCGGATATATTAATTAATTCAGGGCTGCCAAATCACGGCGGGTCTCGCCGGCTCGAGATGGGGCCCGGTGGGACACGTCCTGCTCTGCTTTTGGCCAGGTGAGCCCCAGGCAAGGTGAGGCAGCGGCAGGGCCAGCGGTGGCCAGCTCAGCTTGGCTCGGCTTACCTGCCCCATCCCCAAGGACACCCCACGACTCTGGGTCCGGGGGACTGGGGGTGCTGCTCGGGGGTCCCTGACCCTCACCACCCATCCTGGAGGAGCAGAGATGATGACGAGCACTGCGAGAATGCTCCCGCCACCCCCATGTGGTGTTTCCCCCCGTGTTCTCACACAAAACCCTCCAGTGTGAGGTGGCAGCAGGTGAACGAGCCCTTTATTGGCCACTTTAGGGATTTGGGGTTATTAACAGTGTAAATTATTATTAAGGAAGAATTAAAGCTACCGGCCCCCCGATGAAGGGTGACCCAGGAACCGGTTGGACGGAGGTCCCGGGAACGGGGCTGCGGGAGGCAGCCGTGGCCTCCCGGGAATGTTGGGACAGGCTCTTCGGGGAAAACAGCCACTTCCCATCAGCTGCATCTGCTGGGAAGCCGGGAGGGGATTCCCAGTGGGCAGCCGGAGGCCAGACCTTGTCCCCAGCGCACGTGCCCCGTTTCGGGTGTGCCAAGGGGGGGTTCAGCCGCGCCCCCAGCAGCGCCGAGCCCCGCTGGAGGGTCTCTCTCCCCGGCTTTTTTGCTCCGTGACGCACCAAGGTGGCTGATCCTGGGGAGCTGTGCTTGGGAGCACCCTGGCTTGGGTCCCAGCACACACGGGCTCCCTGTGCCCGCTGCCCTCCTGGCGTGGCGACCTCAACGATGCCAACCAGCTTCTCCCCAGCAGCTGCCCGGTCCCGCTCCGCGCAGGCAGGACGGGTTGCTGAGCTCGTTAGGCACAGGTATGGGATTAGCTGTAATTGCCTGCGCTTTGATGTCCGTAACCTCCCCGAGGGATCCTCGTTACCTGCAGCAAACCTGCTCCTGGCATCTGGCTGCTAATCCCGGGATTAGCGGGTGCGGGGAGGGCGGCAGATGGAGCCTGGCCAAGCCGGGCTCCCTGGGGCGCGGCTCTGCCCGTGGGCTGGGCGCTCCTCGGGTTGCCTGGCACCTCTTGGGGTCACCAAGGCGGTTGGGTTCCCCCTGAAGCCACCTCGGAGGAGCCCCCGGCTGCTCCCAGGGGAATTCCCACCCGGGATCTCCCCGGGGACGTCACCGTCCCCTCTGGGGCCCGTGGGAAAGCCCCGGTGCTCTGGCTATCAGAGCAGCCAAGGGAAATGAGCCGTGTCTCCTGCTCCTCGCACCAGCCCTTCCCAGCTGCAGGAAGAGCCTTTGCTGGGAATCCAGTAACCTCCGTGTCTGGGCTGGGGCCCTGCATGGAGCAGGGGGCTGGGGGAGCAGCGGGGCACAGGGACCCTTTGGCACTGGGACCCTCTGCCCAGAGGTGGCCGGGGATGAGGGGTCACGTTGCTGGACCTGAGGTGACCTCCAAGCCCTTCCAGTGTGAGTGGGAGCCCCAGAATTGCAGCCGGGGCGGCCGCAGCTCGACCAGCCCCAGTTGGGTCACCCCGTGAAGGGTCAGACTCAGTTGTCCCAGGGCTGCTCGTTCTTGCCCCCTCCAAAATCTGAGCGGCACACCCAGCCTGGGCAAAGGGGAGGGGGCGCAGCTTCCACCTGGAGCCCCCCACGACGCGGCTCCCTCATCCCCGCGGGCGGCCGCTCGGCTCCTGCCGCTGCACAGGGTCCTGGGCGGGCAGGGGGAGGAAAGAAAGGAAAAGAAAGCAAAGGAAAGGGGCGTCCTGCCGGGAGCTGCACCCAGGGCTGCGCCAGGAGGTGGGTCTCTGCCCCCCAGCCAGGCCCCCCCGTGGCTGCGTGCTAACCTCAGGGTCCCCGCTCAATGGGAGGAAGGAAATCCTCATCCTCGGGAAAGGCTGGACACGGCCGTTTCCTCCTCCCGCGGCGCTGGGGAGGGGGCCGGGGCAGCGGCACACACCCGCCCAGGGCGCCCCGACATCCCCCCTCAGCCCAGCTAATGATCCCATCCAGAGACTGGATCTGGCCCTGGCTGGGGTGATACGAGAGCCGGGGACAAGCTCAGGGGGCCTCTCCATCCCCCCTGCCCCGCAGGACCTGCCGGGGGGGTTTAGGGGGCTCCCTGCAGCCTTCTCATGCAGGGAGCCATTGGCACCCCTTGGCCATTGGCTCCTCTGGGTGCTGGTGGGAGGCTCAGCGCCGTCCTCAGCTCCTGGTGCTGGTTTGGGGTGCAGGGGGGTGTCGGAGGGCACAGTCCCGGGGGGCTCAGCTGCCCCTCAGCCCCCAGGGCTCGTCGCCAGCCCCAGCCCTCGTGTTTCCCACTCCTCCCTGCTCTTCCTCGCCGTGCCCTTCGCCCGCTCGAGGCGCAGCGGTTGGTGGCAAACAGGGAGTGGCAGCAGTGGCGGCGCCTTTGCTCCTGGTGCCCTTTGGCCCCACCGTGGCCTGGCTGAGACCGGAGCGACGTTTTCACCCCGAGTTGCGATGCCGGGGGCTCTACCCGGCACTGAGACCCTCGCACCGCGCTCAGGACCACCTCCTGCATGCCAGGGCCACCTCCTCCATGCCCAGGGCCACCTCCTCCATGCCAGGGCCACCTCCTCCATGCCCAGGGCCACCTCGCTGGCACAGTCGGGCACAGCCTCCCGGTCCCTCCCGGGGCACCAGGGTGATGCTGGGCTCCGGTGCTGGTTCCCAGGACTCACCGTCTCCTGGTGAGGTGTTTTGATCTCCGGTTTAATTTGCCTTAATTAATCTCCTCGAGATGGATTTGCACGGGCCTCCCGGGGAGCGGCGGCTTTACCGGGATCTGCTGGGAATGGATCGGGACCGGGAGCGGCTCCTGCACCGGGAGAGGCACCGGGAGAGGCCCCGGGAGCGGCCCCGGGCGCCCTCTGGCGGTGTCGAGGCCTCGGCAGAACAAAGACCGACTCCCTCTACCCCCAAAAAAACCCCGAAACTCCCTCCCTGAGCTCCCCAATCCATAGCGGGTCCCCCCAAACCGCTGCGGACCTCAAACCGTCACCCGCAAACCGGCTGTGAGGGAAGGGGTGCAGCAGCTCGGTCGTAGCGATTTCAAAATCGGCGTAAAAGGATTGTAAAAGGGTTGTAAAACGAAGCCAACGCAGCTTTCAACGTGGTCACGAAGCACTCGGGGAGCTGCGGGGGGTCCTCTAGAGAAGACCAGGAGCTGGGCTCACTCCCTCCTAAAGGGACTCAGGGTGGAGTTGTGGCTCTAACATCCCCGGAATTCTCACCCTCCCACTCCAGCAGCGTCTGCGCCTCTCGGCGTTCATAAATTGCTCCTCTCGCCGTTCACAAATCGCTCCTCTCGAAACACGAGTAGGAGAACTCTTTCTTTTTTTTTTGGGGGGGGTGGGAAGGGAGAATATTCCCAGGCAACAAACACGCCAACAACCGTTGGGAGTAAAAAAATATGTTTTTTCCTTTTAATTACATCCGTTATCAAAGAAAAAAAAAAAAGAAAAAAAAAAAAGAAAAAGCAGTGGTAACAAAAATACAAAGCTCTGAGGGTTTCTCGTTTTGTTTGTTCTGTAACAAGCCGAGCGTCAGTGCAACCGGTTTAATTGAACTTCTGCTCCGAGTCCCTGCCGGCAGAGTACGAGTAGGCTTTGCCCAGCACCAGGCGGTCACGCAGCAGCTTGAAGAAGGCGTAGTAATTGCTGAAGAGGATCAGCGCCAGCGAGATGGTCTGGTGCCACTTCTCCGAAGAAATCAGCGAGTAAAGCTGGTAGAAGATGACGGCTCCTTCCAGCAGGATGAGGATGTTGAGGATCCTCAGGGGTTTGCTGAAAAAGAACTGGAGGAGAGAGAGCGATGAGGCACTGAGGGAGGCCACGGAACCGTTTGGGTTGGAAGAGACTTTCACGATCCCCGAGTCCACCCGTTCCCCCAGCCCTGCCAGGGCACCACTGCCCCGTGTCCCTCAGCACCACATCTCCACGGCTTGGAAACCCCTCCAGGGATCAGGGGGACTCCACCCCTGCCCTGGGCAGCCTGGGACACGCCTGGGCAACCCTTGTGGGGAGGAAATTGTCCCAGCCCTGCTGGCCACGCTGTTGCTGATGTGCTGGAGGCCTTCTTGGCCAGCTGGGCAGACACTGCCTCGTATTCAGCCAGGGGCAGCTCTCGGGCTCAGGGACAAGAGGCCCGTGACCCTGCACCTCGCTCCCCGGAACGGAGCCGTGCTCTTACGTGGAAGCGGAAGTGTGAGACGTCCGAGGGCACCGCCACGTTGTAGTGACCCACGGCTTTGTACACGTTCTTGCTGTGCTTCACCAACACTCCCTGCGGCCACATGCACTCCTCTGTCCACCTGCAGGGAACAAGCAGAGCTCTTCTTTAGACCTCAATGGCTGATGGTGGGGCTGCTGCTTTCCCACCACCAGACTCGTTTGCGTGGGCAAGGATATTTCAAGCTCATCCAGTCCAATCCCCTGCAGGGAGCAGGGCCATCTGCAACCAGAGCAGGTTGCTCAGAGCCCCCAACAACCTCCCCTGCAATGGGGACAGGGATGGGGCAGCCACCACCTCTCGCGGCAACCTGGGCCCGGCTCTCCCCACCCTCAGCACCAACAATCTCTCCCTTCTCTCCCCTCTCAATCTCCCTCTGTCAGTTCCCACCCATCCCCCTTGTCCTGTCCCCACAGGCTCTGCTCCAAAGTCTGTCCCCATCTTTCTGCCAGGCCCCTTGAAGCCCTGCAAGGCCCCCAGAAGGTCTGCGCGGAGCCTTCTCTTCTCCAGGTTGAACCCCCCCAGCTCTCCCAGCCTGGCCTCCCAGCAGAGGGGTTCCTGGCCCCGCTCCAACAGGTCCCTGCTCTTTTTCAAGCAACAAGAGGACGAGGAGGCTGGAAAGCTGAGCTCCCCACCCAGCCCCTGTTCAGACCAGCTAAAACCAAGCTCCTGCCGCACTCGCTCCTTACTGGTGCTGCAGGACGTTGGAGCAGAGCGCTGGGTCCACCTTCTGCCAGCAACCCAGGTGCGCGGCGGCTTTGTGGAGCAGGTCGCAGTAGCGCGCGGGCAGCAGGTACTGCATCAGGATCACCGACGTGCTGATGGACACCAGGAGGAAGAGCTCGCACGACCAGCGCTTGTCGTAGTACTGAGTGTTCTGGGGGCGGGGGTACAAGAAGAAGGTGTGAGGGAGCGTTTGGGCAGCGTCCCCCAACCCAACACGAAGCGCTGTGGCGGGTGCACTCAGGGCCCCACAGGGGACGGCTGCGGCACAGCTCCCGAACACGCCACAGAGAAACGTTTACGCTCTCGTCACCCATCACCAAAACCAGGGAGGCAGCTCCTGACGCTCCCCAAGCTCAGCTGATGATGGTGGGAGCACCAGCCCCTCAGGAGAAGGGGAGCTGGGCTCATCCCGAGGCTTGACAGATTTATTAGGAGACGTTTGTCTCATTGTACAACATCCAGTACTTCAATAGACCAGCTGAGAACCCTGATGAGATCCACCGCCCTTCACACTGGGTAGACTTTCCCAGGACTACTCTGTCCTCTGTTAGCTGCAGATCAAGCAAACCTGGATGGTTTCGCTTCTCACTTTGTCACAAGGTCCCTGTAAATGGCTTTGACCCACCTCCCCGTGTGCAGGGACCAGCCCAACCTCTCCCACGTTCCAGTTAAGAAGCAAAAACCAGAGCTACGACCCAGCGCCCACCTCCCCAGTCAGCCCCGCGCCCCGAGGAGCGGTGCTGGCACACGAGCAGCGGTGGCCCGTCCTCACCTTCACAAACCAGACGGGCACAAAGGCCACGTAGTAGGCACTGAGCATGGAGCTCACCAGCACCTCCTTCATCCGCCAGTTGAAGTCCATCTTCAGGTATTCCACCTCGTTGCGGATGAGGTCCGGGGAGAGGCAGCAGGCGTGGGTGGGCATGGCCTCCATGCCGTACATCTGGCGCGTGTGCTGCTTCCAGGTCTCCTTCAGGACGGTCAGGTAGTCTCGGCCCCGGGAGGTCACCTCGCTGGTCTCTCTGGGACCGATGTTGGCCACCTGGGAGAAGAGGCCCGTCTTCCGAAAGTCACAGTTCAGCTGGAGGAAGGGAATGTACATGCCAAACCTGGAGCAGCAGAGTGCAGAAGGGTGGTTACTTCCTTACGAGTTCCCCGGGCAGCGTCGTTGGTGGCAGCAGGATCAGCATGACCCTCACATCCCCTCCCGAATGGCATCCAGACCTACAGGAACTCCAGAAAACTCAGCCCTGGGGAGGCCACACCTTAATATAGGGGTCAGTTTTGGGCCCCTCACTCCCAGAAGGATCTGGAGGGGCTGGAGCATGTTCAGAGAAGGGCAACAGAGCTGGGGAAGGGTCTAGAGCACAAGTGTGGTGAGGAGCAAAGCCAAAAAGGTTCCCCAGGCCTGGCCCAGGCTGCCCAGGGCAGGGGTGGAGTCCCCCTGATCCCTGGAGGGGTTTCCAAGCCGTGGAGATGTGGTGCTGAGGGACATGGGGCAGTGGTGCCCTGGCAGCGCTGGGGGAACGAGTGGACTCGAGGATCTTGAAAGTCTCTTCCAACCAAAACGACTCTATAATTCTGTGCAAAGAGCCTCGTCAACGTGATCTCAAACAGAAGCACCAAGCCTCAGATCTTTACGAGACGCCTCCTCCTGCACCTACCAGAGACAAGGGAGCTCTTTCCACGACCTGACCACAGACAGAACTGGCTCCCTTTTGTTAGTGAGCACGAAGCAGAGAAGCCATTTGAGTCACTCCACCCGGCAGAGCCACCCAAGAGCTAAGGAGAACCGAAGTCTTGGGCTCTTTAATCACCACAAGAAAGGCGCACAATCCTTTTCAGAGCAATAGAATGATTAACGCTTCCACTCAAGCTGGAATACAGGGAAATGTTTGAGGCACGTGCCGCCACCAAGAGGAAACGAGACACAGCGAGAGGGAAAACGGCAGCCTCAGGTTCTGTTATCAGGTAATCAAGTGATTATTTACTCTCAGGCTTCATTTCAAGGGAGCAGCAACACCCACCGCCCTGAAGCGACGTTAGAAATCACACCCGAACGGCAGGGGAGATACTTACGGGTAACACAGGAACAGGAGGTTAAGGAAAGAGTAGGTTCTGAAAAGGTGAATTATTGATCGGCACAAACTCCAGCCCGTGCCGGTGAGAACAGCGAACCGAGTGATCACCAGGAAAATAGAGCGTGGCAGGGAGACTTTGCCACTCTGCGAAGCCTGCGGGGAGAGAAGGAAGAGCTGAGCAGAGCGGAGAGCGATGCGCTCTCCCGACAGGAAGCCAACGGTAAACGAGCTGCACAAATCCATCAGCAGAATCAACAGCACAGGTGGGAGGGATGAGCCAGTGGAGGTGGTTTGGTTGCCACCGGGCAGGGGAGGCTGCTGCAGGATGGGGTCTGGACTCTCCGAAACCCAGGGTCTCACTCCTTGGGCTGGAAGGAGGAGAGCTCCCAGGGCTCCTTGTGAAGGTCTGGGGGTTATCGATGTGAGCAGGTCACTGTCCTGGCCCTGCTCCCCACAGAGCTTCCGCAGGCAGCGCAAACACACCTCCCCTGGCTCCTCCTGGCACAACGCGAGGCAAGAGAACAGGACGAGAGCCAAATGCTGCTCTTCACGAGGAAGAGGCAGAATCACCAGAGCCTGGTTGAGACAGGAACTCAACCGCAGAAGGACAGAGGGAGTCCCAAGCAACGGTTTGAGGCGCTTATTTCTGCTCTTCCCAGGGGAAACCCTGCCTGGGGTTCTGACTCAGCCATGGCACAAAGCCCTTTAGGAAAGGACAGCAGAGTTTGGAGCTCCAGAAGGGGCACACAGCTGGACATCTCACCCGAGAGGACAGAACTGGTCTGAGATCTGCTTGGGGACCTTACCTCCTTCACAATAGCACCAATCAGCCGGCGTGCCAGGACGATCGTCGTCACCGTCAGCACGTTGAAGTCAATAAGATGAAAGTTCTGTGGTGACAAAACCAAAATGATTCCACTTTGCATGTGGCTGCAGAAACCTACACCCAACAGAGAAGCTCCCGAGTTATTCTCTTCTGCTTGGACTCTCTCTTCCGAGACCAGAAAGAGAACACCAAGCAGACAGCAAGTGCCCCAAAGTTGCCAAAGGAGTGTCCCGTGAGCAACCCTCCTGGGCTGTGGAGTCACGCAGCAACCACACGCAGAAATATTTATGTCTGTTGCCCCCCGAGGCTGTGAAGATGAGCGGTGCTTACCAAGGAGGTGTGTGAAGGTGGGTGGGAGGGCGGGTACCACCACACCGTCTTGTAGATGTTGATGTAGTGGACAAACAGAGCCACGAGATGACAGAAGAAGAGCTGGAGTTCGAAGAGCACGCTCCTTTCCACAGGCAGCTCTGGGATCTTACAGTGCCGTAGGGGGACGACTGTCTGAGTTGCCAAAGGCGGGCTGGAAAGGCCTGTACCTGAACCGCTCCTGCCGAGGAAAACCAGAAGGCAGCAGTTACCTCCCCGAGAGGAACCCAGCGCTGTCCCCAGGCCCATCAGCTGCACAACTCCGTGGTCTAATATTGACCGAGGAATCCAAGCTGACTACCACGGCCAACAGCTGCCACAAAGCAGAGGTGTCAGCACCCCAGAGATGTCTGGGCTGAGTGTCACGGGCAGATGTGAGCAGGAATTTTCCCAGCGAGAGCAGCGTTTGGAGCTGGGCCAGGCTACAGCACCGGGTCATTCTCTATGAAATCCCTCGCCTTGAGCCAGGTTCAAAAGCCATGGCCGTGTTTTGCTATTCAAGGGGCAACCGGGGGCCCTCTGAATTAATTGGAAGCTTTTAGCCTCCGAGTCGCTCTTTCCATTCCTAAGAGTGCTCGAACTTGAAATACAGAGCAATTAAAACACAAGCCCTTTCTCATTCTGCGGCTTCTTTTCACCTACGGAGGAAAAACAAGCCCAGTCAGAGGTGCGTGTTGCTGCGCGAGCGCGCACACAGCCCCAGCCCGCAGCTCTCGCCATCAAAGGGAAGGGAATTAATAGGTGCCGGAGAGATCTCTCCTGATCTGCAATCTCTAAACAACAACAGGCAAAGGAATCTGGGTGTGGGTTTCAAAGGAACTACAGAGAGCAAACTCCTGTTGAAAATCCCCCCAAGGAAACCGCAGGAGTCTCGGAGTGTGACCGCAGCAAGGCTTCTAGCCCCGGGTGGATGTAGGGGATCACTTCTTGCTTTTGAAAACAGAAGATAATAACAATAAGGCCACGAATGAGGGGAAAGCTGCAGGAACCTGAGCTGTCTCTCTGAAATCTCCATGTTCCTGAGCTGACAAGACCAGTTTGGCTCCTCAGGATCGATAAATCCACCAACAAACTCAGTTCCTGCTGTTCTGCTCCTCCAGAAAAGGGCTTTAAACATAAACACGAAACCTCTTGTGCTCTGAGCTGACCTGGGAGACCTCAGCGTGCCTGAGCAGCACCGAAGCTCTCACATGCATAAAGCACTTTGGGAGCCCGGAGCGCCCCGTAGGTGACGGGTTCCTGGGGGTACAGGCACAGAGACGCGTCCCTCAGAGGAGAGCTGGGCCGTGGGTCTGCTCTGCGTCACCTCCTCGCGGTGAGGTCCTTTACGTGTGCTCCCACGGCACGGGGCGCGCAAGGGGGATCGCTCCTCCTCCTGTGGCCCTGCAGGAACTTGTCTGTATAACCGTATCCCTGGGAATCCCTCAGCCCAGGGTCACGAGCAGGGAGGCTAGGAGGGCAGAGGGAACATTTCTTTGCTGAGGGTTCACGAGGCACCTCCTGCTTACGCCCTGCGGCTCCTCCCTCTTCAACTTCAGTCGCAGAAATGTGACCCGTGAGCCAGGCTGGAACCTGCAAACACCCGCAGCTGACCCAGCACCTCAGCCCTACCCCAGAAATCCCTCACCTGACGTAAACTTGAGGGCACAGGAGATGCAACAACCTGAACTCGAGACAGCCTTCAGATAAAAGTGTGTCTCGACTCTTACTTTCCATTCAATGGGCACTAAAGGCTTTTGAACACATACAATCATGGACTGGTTTGGGTGGGCAGGGACCTTTTGAGGTCATCGAGTCCCTGCAGGGAGCAGGGCCATCTGCAACTAGAGCAGGTTGCTCAGAGCCCCCAACAACCTCCCCTGCAATGGGGACAGGGATGGGGCAGCGACCACCTCTCGGGGCAACCTGGGCCAGGCTCTCCCCACCCTCAGTGTACAAAATTTCTCCCTTCTCTCCAGTCTAAATCCACTCTCCTACTGTTCCTGTCAGGGTCTGATAAAGCCCTTCGCAGCCTCGGGCAAATCAGAGCCCACCTACCCCGGTTACAACACGTAGCACGGCCATGGCCACGCAGAGAAAAAGGGATTCAGTTGGATACCGGGAGTTAAGAAGTTGCTGAGCCACAGGCAAACCAGCAGCGTGTGAGGCAGGGGACACGTCAGAGCGGAGCAGCGGGGCTGGCTGGGTGCACAGCCGTGGTGAGGAGGACGTACCTGGTGCGTGAGCGAACGCCCGTGACAGAGGAACTGGTGGAATGGCCGGAGCCGCCAGCGGCGCCGGGCTCGCAGAGGGGGTTTCGGCAGTAGGAGGTGCGGTTTGGACCCCGCCTGCCCCCTGCCATAACAACAGAGGGTGCCACGGGCTGGTTCTTTGCAGCTGGCTGCTCCGCTCTTCACTGCCTGCCTGTGTCTTGAGTCCTTAAAACTGCAAGGAAAAGATTGAGAGTTAACTCTCCTGTGCTTCCCACGCGCCAGCGGCCAGCGGGATCCCTCAGGATCCCTTCAGGAATCCCTCAGGATCCCCTCAAGATCCCCTCAGGAACCCCTAAGGAAACCCTCAGGAACCCTTCAGGATCCCCTTGGGATCCCCTCAGGAACCTCTCAGGAATCCCTCAGGATCCCCTCAAGATCCCCTCAGGATCCCCTCAGGAACCCTTCTGCATCCCTTTGGGATCCCCTCAGGAACCTCTGAGGAACCCCTCAGGAACCCCTCAGGACCCCCTCAGGATCTCCTCAGCTCCCTCCCAGCCTGCAGCACAAGAGCGGGATCATCAAACTTCGCTCAAGCCTTTCCTACACCTCCCGCCTTTGCCGCGGGCTGGAGATGCGGCCCCAGATACCTCCCGATGCTCCGGGGACGTGCAGCAGCTTGTTGAGGTGCCGAGAAGCCACCGAGGCTTCCCCGGGAGAGGGAAGGAGCTTTTCACGCCTCTCTCTCTCTCTCT
>WEIS01027291.1:1464-20356 GCA_013389965.1 Todus mexicanus
CAAACTACATAGCTAAGACATTTCATTCCCAGCAAGATGGTCTAAGTTTTATTTTTCTCATGTGTTTTCTGAGTGAAACTAATTTGGCTACAAGGAATTCTAGTATTAAAGAAAAAACATCAACTTTAATGCACTTAAGCAGGCCAAATAAATTTGAAGCCTGTGGAAAATCATGTATGATTTTTTCTTGGCATAACCTCCCATCAAAAAATGCTTGTCAGGAAAGATTAAGCAGTAGTAATATGGGTGTTACGTGAGGAGAAGGAAGGCATTTGCAGTGACAGCCAAATACAGTTTGTATGGGAAGAACCACAATGTCTCAAGACCTGGGCATCATCCTCAGTCCTCATCATGGGAATTCAAGCCTGCAGAGGATGTGTCCTCACAAGCCAGAAGAGCTGGTTGAATCCAGCTTTGTCCCTGTAGTCAGTGTGGGAGGGAGGATGGTGAGGAGAGAGGTGGCTGTTCTTAGGGGCTGCAGCACCTCTGTAATTCTCTCCCTTTTCTCTAAAAGACGAGAAAATTCAAAAGTTAATGCACCCTTCTCAGTCTCGGGACCCATCAGATACGTTAAAATCTAGGAGACAAGAAAGATTGATACCTTCCTCCATTTTATTTGCCAGTGAAGCCAATTTAGAGCTGATGCCACCTTGCTTACAGCTTGAGCTTTAATACCACGATGTTGCAACAAGCTTGGCTGATAAATAGGCTTTCTTTGCAAGACCGAGAAGGAAAATGAATCAACTTTCTCATCCTCTTTCCTTTTTGTGGGCAGAAAAATGCTGTGATCTGCTTCAATGACTCCCTGGGGTTAATTTAATCAAACACACTTTTCCGGTGATGGACAATGCTGTCCATCCCCTCCCAAGATTGCAAAATATCTGGTATGGTCCTGCTCTGGGGATTAACACGACCAATGTGAAGAGGTGAGGTCTTTCTGGCAGAGATTAATGGCCAAGAGCAAACAGACGTTTCTTTGAGGGTAGAAATTCAATGGGGATGAGCATCATTTCTGATGGGTACTGTGATACGTCACCCCCAAGATTCAAACCAACATGAAAGCTTGTCACGACCAGCACAGCACGCTACTTCTTGAAAAGGTACAGTATTTTGTCTTTATCAGGTTTCTAAACCACTCAATGTATTTAAATTCCCAATAGAAAGCCCTATCTGCTCTCTTGCACATTTCTGCCTTCAGGAAGTTTTCTCTCAGCTTAATTTGCTTTATCAAAGTGAAACAAACAAACACACACACACACACATATACATGGGTAATTCATATGGAAGTGCCTCAGAATTATTTTTCCAGGGGCATTTTCATTGAAATGGCACTTAGGCTTTGAAAGCCAGTGTACAATGAACAAATTCTTCCACAGGATATTCCCTGGATGCATCTATCCAAGTCACATTTGCTTACAACGGAAACAACCTGGACTCCTTCATGCTTCTATTGGTACTACAGAATCACAAAAAAGCAGTCTGGATTACTTGGCTGTCATGATTAATGCGTTTCAAAACATAAAATCAGAATGATTCGCTTAAAAATCAGCGGAACTCAACTATTACATATTTTCTCTTTTTTTTTTCTCTATTTCTAAGATGAACAATTCAACAGAGACTAAGCAAATTAATGAAGGCAGAAGTTCTTATTCTGTATTTTCCACATATGAAAATATAGAACTATGGGAAACCCAGGCTGTAGAATAATTGAAAAATAAATAGTAAAATGCATCTAAACCCTGCCTGGCTCAAAGCAGGATAACTCTCATGTAATAATTCATATATGATTCATAAAACTCGTTTGTCTAACCTGTCTTTAAAACACTGTGTTGACAGATACTCCACACCTTACCTAGATTGTGTCTCAATATTCTCATTGTAAGAAAACTCTTAAATTCTGAATCTTCTATGCTGTGATTTAAGCCCATCTCTTCTTCTCCCATCCATCAGGTATATGGAGAAGACTAGCTCCTTCCTCCCTGCAAGAGATTTTCAGACTATAATTATATTTGCTTGACTATATTTACATTAACATCATATCCTGGGATTGCAGATTACATATAGAATCATAGAATGGGTTGGGTTGGAAGACAACTTGAAGATCACCTAGGTCCAACCCCCCTGACATGGGCAGGGACACCTTCCACAAGATTAGGTTGCTCAAAGCCCCATCCATCCTGATGCAGAACACTTTCAAGGATGGAGCATCCACAAGTTCTCTGTGCATCTTGTTCCTGTGTCTCACCACCCTCATAGCACACATACACATAACCTGACCAGTAATGTCTCCTACTATGGGACCATATATCTCCTTATGGTAACTAGCTTTTTAGCAAGCTATCACTGCCTCTTGCTCATCCATTTTAACCCCTTTTCCCCAAAAGTTGTTGTCTTGCTTGCTAATTTCCATCCTGTCCATGTGAAGTCAGTTATTACTGATGAAGGGGACTATACTACATTTGTTCCTGTTGCATTTTCCCCTTCTTAGATGATTTTTTTTCTGTGCTGTGATATTTATGAGTATGAATCCTGTCCTCTAGTGTTCTTGCAGTCCCTCCCTACTTTGTTTTTGCCAGTTTAATGATCATACTCTGTTTTTCATCATTCAGGTCATAAAAAAAGCAGAACAGAACCTTATATGTAGGGTATATTTGCAGCTTGAAATTACACTCCTGATAACTACTCCTTGGGACTGGTACAGAGTACCATTTTCCCCAACCTGTAATAATTTCACCAAGACTAGCTTTTCCTTAATTTCTATTGAAACCAGCATGAGAAATAGTGGTAGATGCCCTACTACTGATGCCACAGTATAGTTCATCATTTGTTTTTTTTTTCTTTTATATTCATGAAGTGCACAAAAAAATCAGACTTTGCAAATAGAATTTCCTCTTGACAATCCCACACTTGTCTGTTACTCATCTTTTTGCAATTATGATGAGAGAGGTTTAATTGTCTTGTTTTATTCTGAAGGGATCCAAGTCCCTAAGGAGCACGTATTGTCTTTTCAAAAACTGCTTAGTCACTTAAGAATAGAAATCCTTTTGACCTTCAGTGAGACATGTCCCCGATGATCAAAGCGCCATGTGGGTGAATTCTGAACACGCGTCAGGAGTGGGCAGATGTGGGAAGTATATGGGAGTGAGGGCAATTTTAAGCTTCGATATCCGGCAGACATTTCACTCTTGGAATAGTTACTGTGTGAAGTCACAGAGGTCCTGCAGCACGGTTCATTTTCCTGGGCATGAATACTTTTAAATGACCAAATCTTTTGGAAAATAAGACTAAAAACACCTTGGCAATGTAATTCGAAGGTGATCTTGCACCAAGTGTATGTATTTCCGAGGCAACGTTAAAGTAGTTGGCAGGGTTATCAGTGCAGGAGCTGAGAATTCTATCATTCAAGACTTTGGGGTGGGTTTTGTAAGTTTTAATGAAAACTATTGGCCTTGAGTCATGAGAAAGACTAGTGTTGGAGAAAACTGCTTTAGTTTTACCTTGGATATGCATACAGGAGCTATTATCATGCCTTTGGACTATGGTGTAGTAATATCCTAAATCACTTCTCTTCACCTGTGTCCCTTTTATATTACAGAGAAAATCAAGTGTTTTCCCCCCATACTTTCTCATATACAAAATAGAAATCTGCATTTACATCCCAATTTCCCTGTCACACCCCTAAGATGGCATGAGAGGCCAGACTGAAGGATATTTAAGCCCTTATTAACTTGAACAAAATAACTGGCCTCTAATCTTCTCTGCTTTTACTCCACCTGAACTTTCAGCTTTCGTAGTCCTGTGCCTTTTCTCCAAGCCTGGTTTCATGTTGGTCTCTTGTCTTGACTCTGTTCTCCTGCCTAATTTCAGCACTTGGAGTCATTACTCCAGTCCTGACTGGGGTTTTCTCCTCGTCTTTCTTTGCCCTGTGTCTTTCATTTCCCTGAGCTCAAGCTGCTCTCTCAGCTTCGAGACTCTTCCTCGCTTGGTTTGGCCTTGGCAGCTTCAGCTTTGCCCGGAGGCCTCCGGCCCCGGTCTCAGCCCCCGGCTCAGGCCTTGGCTGGGCCCCAGGTTCTGGGCCGCATCCCTGAATCCAGCTCCCGGTTCCCGGCTGCTGCTGGGCCCTTCCACAGCATCAGTGGGGATGGGCACGGATTTAAGTCAGGGGCGGTTGGGTTCAATACTGGTTTTGTACATATTTGCATATATTTACATTATTATTGTTATTGTTATTCCATTTTTAATAAAGCTGTTCTAGTTTCCTTTCCTACTTGATAAGTCTCTCTCCTTTATTTCCTTTCTTCCCTGTTTGGGTGGGGAGAAGGAGAGAGCGTTCTGTTGCAGATTTGGGGGGTGCCCTGACCCAAACCATAACACAAAACAATTGTATTTATCAGTTAATTGAACCCCATCTTAAAATTAACTAGATTGATTGCCCTCCCCAACCTACTAAAAAGTTGGTCTGGAATCTGTCCTGTGATTAAAGATACCTAACAAAGTGTAGCCTAAATTTATTGGAGACAGGTTTAAATCCATTTGTTCTTGTACCAGAAAAGTAGTTCTTGTCTTTTCCCTATAATTAGGAAAAATTACTAGCACAGTCAATCATTCTCAAGCTGAGAAATGGGGCAACATAAAAGCACAAAGAAATAACAGAAAGGAGCATGTGTGTGCTAGGAAAGTCGATTTTTTTGCCTTGAGATTTTCTTTTATTATATTGAAGTCAATAATAAGATCATGAAAGGCAGAGCTAATCTTCCCTGCTCCTTTGAAATGGTATCTTTAGGTTAGATTTCGCTTTCTCCAGGGGAAGCTTTTCAGAACCTATGACTTTGTTTTATTCTGTTAGCTGATATTTGAATGTTCATCATTCCACACATGGAATAGTTTCTGCTCTGAATTACGTATTCATAGCAGTTACCTTAACGGCGCTTACAGAAATCTGTTAGAAGGATTTAAAGAAGCAAGTGCCTTGTTCTTTCCTTATTCTGATGCTTCTGAATTAATGTGGTGACCGAGAAAGTTTAATTAAAGATGAGGAATGGTGATGTATCTTACATCTTGTTGCAGCGAACACTTTATGGGACTAGATATTTCAGCTGATTTAAATTGTTGTAGCTGTCCTGAAAAAGGAGATATGATAATGTGGGTCAGCAGGACTCTAGGGACCGAATCTGCTTTCAACTTGTTACAGAATGTGCAGCAATTAGTGTCCATGACAAAAGAATAAAATATGTGTGCAAAGAATTATAATATTCGATACTAGTGTTGAGGAGTCATAGAAAAGTTCTTTCTCCACTCTTTTCCATTTTCAGAGAACCTGCTGAGATTATATTGAAACATCCTGATTCTTTATATATATTAGGGTGCAGGGGAGAAAAGCCACTCAAAAATTTAAAAATTTAAGACCTGATTTTCACAGAAGTCGCATTTATTCTGAAATAAGGTACACTCCATACTTGGTGTATTTGATAATTTGCAGAGACTTAATCTAAGCTGACCACTGTAAAAACTCACAAATTTGCAATGTATATGAGACAGGAAAAAAAGTATCCAGTGATTTTCGATTATATAATTTGCTCTTAAATATAACCTGTTAAACTTTGTCTTTACTTTGGAGCTTGCTATTTTCAGTGTTTCCATCAGATGCTAATTAGGGACTGTCAATCATTTAGACTCCTGGAAGAACCCAAACAAGACAAAAGAAGTCTTTTAAAAATAAATATGTATGTGGCTTGAACTCTTGCAGCATGTCTTGTGCCGTGGCGCAACAGGACTTGACTTTGCCCATCAGCACTGCTTCCAAAAGATTTGTCTACTGACATTTACGTGATGAGGTGGCATTTGCTTTTGGAAGATGTATTTGGTGTCATGTACTCTTTGCAGTAAGTGTTTTCCGATGGCATGTAAAGGTCATTTCAGCAAAGAAGGGTGCTTTTGTAAACTTCCTGGGAAACAGATTCTGGGTATGAGGCATCCACTGAATATAAAGTATGATTCTTCTTCAGAAACTGCTGACTTCTTCTTCCCTCCTCCTCCTCCCTCCCTTTTTAAAAATCCCCTTTTTTAATATTTATTTTTATTTTGGTGTCTTCTTCTATGAAACTTGTAGGCATAAAATGATACCAAAGAAAATGTTTCTGCATTGTGTTACTACAGTGTTTCTTAAAAAAAAAAAAAGCAAAAAGCAAATATATGTTAATTAAAAAGTAGTACATTGATATTAGTTGTGAAAAGTCTGTGATTTTGATGGTGTGATAACTTCTATTACCCATGAAGCACTCTGCCTTAATGAGATGGTGTTTTCCAGTATGCAGTGCAAACGATAAATGATGAGCAAGGTTGAGCTGAATGGGTCACTCCTGCACTTTACAGATATCTTCTCATAGGTTGTAGAGGTTTGGGTTTGAATCAGCAGGTGAAAAATTATGTCCACATCCAGAGGCACTGGAAGGCAGGAACTACTCTCCCAGCTGAACCTTTGTACCAAAGTCCTCTAACACTGGGAGCAAACATTAGTTTACAACTCTGCCGTATTATAAACATGAAGAATGGAAAGGAGGAGGAGGAACAGAGAGAGCAAGATTTTGAAACATCTGTGGTTAGATTCAGTTGCCCTTTATAGGCATCCAGTGGCCATTAGAGATATCCCAGAGCTTCCCATCTGGCTCCAGCTGTCAGGCTAAAAGGTTGCAGGTCCTATGTTACAACTGTTAACTCTTCTGGATGTTTCAGAAATCCTATGGCATTACAAATGGCCCTCTGAATCTTTGCATTACACTCAACTGAATTGAATTGCTTCATTTACACTTGTTAACCCTGATTATCTTGGTATGAGTCAGGTTTATAAAATCATGTTGATACCGATGGACTATATAACAAATGTTTAATATAGAAGGTCAGTAGCATTAATAGATCCTGGACAGTTATTCAGCTCATCTGACAGTATCAGCTCGTGAATTGAATCATGCTGCAAACTCCACTGATGTATTGACTGGGTTTTTAATGACTGTCGTAGCAATCCAAATGCCTAGCTTAACATGTAGATATCTGCATATGTTGCCTAAATTTAGATACCTGAATCTAAAGATGAATTTCCAACAAGGAGTACTTCTTCTTTGTCCCTCTTTGCTCCTAGATAATGGAATATCATGAGTTGTGGCAGCTACTTGATTAAATTCACATTGCAGTGGATCCTCATGTAGAGTTTGCCTTGACAAGCTCACCTTTTAAAGGGCTTTTCTCCCTGATGGCTGGTGCATGTAAGGCCTGAGTTGAGAATTATAAAAATATCCCTAAAGTTCTGGCTTAGAACAGACCTGGAAAAACATCAAAGTATTCCTAGCATACAGAAAAAAACTCAAACACAACTAAAAAGCCTGTGTTATTTATTCAGCTATGGCTTTGATTGTATTTCCAAAGAAGTAATAGAGCAAATGCCAGCCAAGGACAGTCACTCAGTTTTCATAGTACAGTTTTGTTTGACACAAATACCTGCTTACCACAGACAGAAAGGACAGCAACCACAGATCTTCTGGAATAATAGTATCTCAGGTCATGAGCCCCCTGGAAGAGACGATGGAAATATTTGGTATATTGGTACAGTCCTATAGACCTAGTATGAAGAAAACAAAGTATGTACAACTCTGCATCCTCAAAAGGTGCACATCTTGTTGTCAATCTTAAAAATTTGTCTAGAAAATCAGGTATTACAGTTGTCAGGCAGTAGGAAAAAGAACCAATGATTTGTATTGCGACCTGACTATGGGGAAATAGATCACACCTCCATGAGTAAAGCTGAAACTAGCTGCTCATTTTGCTAGAAATTCATTTTTGCTCAAGGAAGCTGTACAAAATATGGACTCCACAAAAATATTGTTTGATCCTTAGATAAATATTCTGTACCACGGTCATTACCTCTCATCTTCTACACAGCAAAACTGAAAGGTACGAAACTTTGCATGTTAATTCTTACACGTCATTCCTGCAATACTTGTGATGAATTGCTTAAGATGTCTTAAAGATTCCAAAATGTCCGTTTGAGTAATTTTTTTTTTCCACATATAAGTGAACTGAGAGTGACCATTCAAGTAGCTGTTCTAGGAGAGCTCAAATGGATCAGGTAATCTGATTAGACTAATTCCTGTGCTCAAACTGGCTTGCTCACAGGTGATCCATATTCATTCTAATCTTTACTTTTTATGCTTTTTCATGCTTTCTTACTCTCTGTCTAAAGATGCAACATGATTAATGGCAGGTATTTATCTGACATCGGAATATCTGCAGTTTTATCCAAAAGGCATTATTTAGGAGGCGCCGGAACTTTCGTAAACTGCATTTAAGTTGAAGTCAAATTATTTAGCAGCTGATGAACAGAAGAAATGAGCAGAAGAATCAGGTAATGAATTTATAACAATAAGGAATGAAATTCTCTCTGCGGAATGAAATATAAACAGGCTGCATGACTGGGAGGGAGGGTCATTTTAAGAGACTTAAATGTGAAATCAATCCACTGTTAGATGGAACTATTCTCAAATCTGTGCGGATTTTTGCATTAGTCAGTTTTGTTGTAATTAAGAAAAGTAATATTTGAAACTTCCCAACAAGAACTTCTGCAAATTGTTTCTGTTATTGTTGCCTTGGAAATGTCATTACAGGTACTCTAATCTTGTAGGATTTATATCAGTAAATATTTTTTTTCCCTACTTAAGTTCCACTGTGAAATCAGGAAGACAGAACCAGAAGAGATGCTCAAGTTACACCAATAATCAAAGGTGCCAGAAAGTGCTTTTAGAAGGTGGATTAAATTTGCTAAAATATGTGAGCATACCCCAAAGTTGCATTTATTCTACTGAAAAATGTCAATCTTCCAAAGTTAGGCCATTATGAATAACGAGTTGTCTCTGATTATCTTTTCCTTCCAAGGTGATGAAACGGCACCGGTTAGTAAAAGGAATCTTCTCTACCTAGACTCTAAGGACAACTTTATCCACCCACAGATTGAGGTATGTCTCAAAATCAACCATGCTGTACTTTCCAAACACTTGCTCCCAGGGTGAGGGGAGTCAGTTTTGTAGAGAACAGCTGTTATCCCCAAATGTGAACCCTCTGAAATCTTGGTTGGGAAATCTTTATGAAAAAATCTTTGCAATTGCTTGGCACAGCAGACAGAAGGAATGTTTTGTGCTGCTCTACTCCCATCTGGTTTATCTCCCACAGCCTTGGTTGCTGCACTATCTCTATGTCAATTTACAGCAGAGTAACCAAGGCATGTAAAATATATCTAGGTAAAGTCAGGTAAAACCCTCGGGTGTGGTTACGGGGGAAGGACTCATGAGCTGCTCAATTACATCCATCAGCTGAGTGAGTACAGGTGAATGCATTCAGTTTGAAGCATCACCGCTTCCAGCTGCTATCTCCATGCTGTCACTGAGGAGCAACGATCCCACAAAGTATCACCAGATCAGAATGCTTCATCTGCTCCAATCCAAGGCCTGATACAGCTTTTTTTATTTGCTTTGATCAGCTCACATGTTCCTTTTCCCCAGCTGCTCTGCAACAGTGATGGCCTCTGGCAGAAGTGGAGAAGCACCTGGAAATGTTCCAACTGTTGGTGGGTCAACACTCAATGCTCATGCTGTTAGTTAATACATTTTGGCTGACAGATGGTAACTTATTACACAGCTGGTACTTGATCAGGGATTCTGTGTTGAAGCAAAAATGTATTTTGACTGGAACAGATGAATCCTATGGAAATATAAAACATACAAAAAACCTACACGTGAGGAGATCTGGAGTTTGAAATAATGAAGGACATGGGCAGAAATGTTAATTGGGATTACCATGAGGAGTGAAAACTACAGCAGAATAAGTATTTATGATAAACACGGCAATGGAAGGCTTGTATAAAGGCATAGCTTGGGGGAAAAAAAGTCCTCCTGTGAAAAAGGATTTCAAGTTTCCAGTATTTTCACATTAAAAAAAAACCACCAAAAGAGCAGTTGCTTCTAATTTTAAGCTCCAATGAAACATAGGCAGGTATCAGTGTGACTAGCTCAAACCACATGTGGTGTGTTGAATCTAAACGTGCACACATTGAGTACAGTTGAGATCAATTTATACAAATTGTGGATGCAAGCAGGAGAGTTTAACAAAAGGAGAAGGAGCAGCTACTGGCAACTGTTAGTTGTTAATCTGTGTTACAAACCTTCAGACTTAGCTACAGAGTACCTTTCCCTGGGACTGGTGTTTCTTTTCCCCAAAAAGCTGAGCATCTACTTTCACAGTGAGGATGCTGATTGCATTCTTAGGGGAAAAAAAAAAATAATCAGGAATTCCCAGAACCTCTCAGATCACAAGGAGGGACGGCTCCTGAATGAGCAAGCTTGCACCATAGCTCACAAGGAGAAGGAATAGAGAGAAATGAAAGGTGTGCTGGACTATCTATGAAGTGTAGAAATAAAAGTTTCTATATTGCAGACTACTACTGGGAATCAACCTGAAATGTCCTTGATCCCAAATGCAATGTCCTGTCTTCTCTGTCCCTGCTAGAAGTCCAGGCTTTCTTGTTACTACCTCACTCCGCAGGGAGGCCAACAGGGATTGAAGTAGTTAATAAGGATGTAAAAGAGCTTGGAGAGATCAGAAGTGTGGCAAAAGATGAAATTTGTTTGTCATGTGATCTCAGCTGGATTTTTCTCTGTGACCTCAGTAGAAGCAGGAATTATTGCAGATCCTGCTAGATAATTTACACCATTTGTGGAGGTCTAGCATGCCCATAGCACAAAGAGATGAGGGAAAAATAAGTGATATTGGTGGAATGTAACGGGAAAAGAAAGATCATAGAATCATAAAACCATAGAATCATAGAGTCACAGAACAGTTTGGATTGGAAAGGATCTTTAAAGGTCAACTAGTAGAATTCCCCTGAAGTTAGCAGGGACAACTCATGCCTCCACATGGAGACTGAGATGTAAAACCACAATTTCATAAAATGGAAAAGCAGAGATTATATTTATAGCTAACAGTGATGTTATTACTTATTTTAAAAGTGATGTTACTACATTAGTTATTGATCCATCAGGCCACCAAAGTTAAGTTCATCTCCCTAAAGGAGAGCTGATCTTACTGCTAAAATAACATATATAATTTTTGCTTATTAAATCCTGTAAATCTCTGCATGGATTAGTTGCAAATTGAGTAAAATATAAGTATACTACAACAAGAAATGTCCTGGATGCTCAGAATTATTATATGTATTAAATTCTTATTGTGTATTGTAACAGCTCTGTAAAATTATATACACTACTGCTCAAAATAAGGCCTTAAAAACATCCAACCTCAAATCTGTTTCTTGATTGTGGATTCTATCTGTTGGGATTTATTGGACGTCTAGTTTTAGAGAGGTTTGCCTCCCTTTCTGCATTGCATTTATAAGTAGGAGATATTTGTGGTTTGTGGCTCTGTGCCATTGTTCTCACAGTTCTTTTCTTTTGCTATAACAGTTCTAGAGAAAGACTCCTGTAGGTTACACTGGGAGAACTGAAAAAAGTTGTCTGTAAAACTCTATACGAATATTATCTGAGATACACTAGAAAAGGGGTCAGCATCCTCTCCCCAGCATCTCCTTGGATATCTTCTGCTGCTTCTCTCTTTGTTCTCTTGCTTTTTTCCCACAGACACTTCAAAACCCGTCTTAAAAAGCAATTGCACTTACAGCTTCATAGTATGATTTCATATAATTTCTTTCCTCTTTCCCCCCTGAATTTCCTTAGTTCTTTCCTCCCCTTCCCTTTCCTTCCTTATCACTCTCTCAGAAGGCTAGACTAAGCTGTAATTTTGTTTACAGTCTTATTTATGCCCAGCAATTTCCTTATGTTACTGTCTTTGACACAAAGGATTGCAAGGGTGCATTTACTGTTGTTTAACATCAGCTAATTCCAACGTCTCAAAAGACATTTTTACCCTTTAGGCAGATAATTTTCACTGTTTGCCACATCTGCAACAGTTCATTCTTGGGAAACACAGGAGGAAAAAGTAGCTAACATTAAAAAAAAAAAAAAAAAAAAAGAAAATATCAAGAAGGAAACAGAACAGAATGACATGTATCATGGGAACCAAAATGATAGTGTGCGTAAAGAAAAGCATTTAAAATTGTCACAGTTTGGGGTAAGGGCACCCCCCCCAAATCTGCAACAGAACGCTCTCTCCCCCTCCCCATCCAAACAGGGAAGAAAGAAAATAAAGGACAGAGACTTATCGATTAGGAAAGGAAACTAGAACAGCTTTACTAAAACATGAAAGTAATAATAATAAAAGGTAAATATATGCAAATATGTACAAAACCAGTATAGAATGCAACTCACCTGATGGTAAATCCATCCCTGTCCCCACTGATGCTGTGGAAGGGCCCAGCAGCAGCCGGGAACCGGGAGCTGGATTCAGGGATGCGGCCCAGAACCTGGGGCCCAGCCAAGGCCTGAGCCGGGGGCTGAGACCGGGGCCGGAGGCCTCAGGGCAAAGCTGAAGCTGCCAAGGCCAAACCCAGCCAGGAAGAGTCCCGAAGCCGAGATAGCAGCTCGAGCTCAGGGAAGTGCAAGACGAAGGCAAAAAATGGTGAAAGGACCAAGAGAAGAAGGGCCGAGACCCTCGTGATCCCTCAGCTTTATACTGAATATGACGTATATGGATATGGAATCCCTCGTTGGCTAATGTAGGGTCACCTGTCCTGTTCGATCCTCCCTGAAGGTGCAGCCTTTGCTTTTCTGCACCCTCCAGCGTGGTACACAAAATCTAACAGTGACCTTGGTTTGCACACCAATCCTTGATACTAACTATAAACATGGAGCATTATCACTGCTAGAAGCAGACTCTGTCTGATAAACAGGCTGCCAACTTCAGACAGACTTAGCTGAAAAGTAAAAGTCATAGAACAGAATTGTTCTGTTCTAACCCAAACCAGGACAGAAATTAATACAATAAAGATTTACAAAGCACTTTATAGTAAATGCGATAGAAATATTCTCTATCCTTGAATTTGTTTCCCCACATTTTATATGTCTAAATTTTAATATCAGGGTTTTTTTTACTTCTGACTTTGCATAGGGACATGATCTATTTCTAATGCACTTTCTTAAAAGAACATGTGTTTAATCTAACCCTCATGATCTAGGCTTCCTTTGACCTTCTTTGGTGTCATTGGGAGAAATAGGGCTTTTCTCTCATCTCATCAAGCAAAAAAACCCCAAAACAAAACCAAAATGAACAAACAAACCCACTTCTAAGTTTAACTGAGGCTAAACTTTGTAACAGCTAGTCTGGGCAAAGTCTTATAACGCACTATATTTTAACATGCCATTTGGAAGGAAATGAGATGATATCCTATCAGACTGACTATCAAATTCACCAAAACAAACAAATAAGAAAGCAACACATAGGATGGAACAGTGCAAGGAGGAAAACAAAACCTTCCTACCTTGTTATTGGGTAAGACTATCTTTCCTAGGAGGACAATGTGTGAGTGAGCCTTTTTATAGGGAGAACGTGTCCTCTGTGGAGAAAATAACAATACAGAAAACATAAAATGAACACTTGTAAGCAGGGCAAGGAGAAACAAAAACAAAATTTAAGGGAAAATTCAGCTACGGTTTTCCCTTTTGTTTCTCATCTTTATTTCTTGTCATTTTAACACTTTAAATGCCAGTTCATTACAGGATCATGTCAGCAACAAGGGCATGGACATAGTGAACAATTTCAGATTGTGGATTTGGGCAAAGACAACATCAGATAGGAGGATATGGACTTGCCTAAAGAATGAAAATAATGAGTTCCATTTTGCATACTTGCAAAAAGCTTTAGAGGATGTTAAACAAAATATCCCTACATAAGATCACTGACATGTATTTGTCAGCGATTGCTTATTTTTCTGTAGGTTCACCAAAATCTTAATTTCAAACAGTGCATAAGTGCTTACTATAGCACAGTTTAAAAGACTTTCCAAATACAAGTTTTAGAAAAATCTTGTAATATGTCGTGGTGTATTCAAAGCTTTTGTTTCCCATGATGTCACAGAAACATGGGAGGAATTTTTCAAGACCATTGCAAATTTAGTTGCAAGCTTCCCAAAACTTTAAAACAAGGATTAGGAACCTGACATGAAGTCAACCAATCATTTTATATATACTCCCCTGGAGATATGATACCCTCCCCTTAGTCCTATTAATTTCACCTCAATTCAATATCTACTTATTTCTTCAGCAAACCAATCTCTCTCTTTTAACAGCAGATCTGCAGACTTCTGGAAGCATGTGAGAGAGGCGCATTTAGATTTCGAAAAACAGTCAGGATTTTGACAATGAATTTTTTGTCATGCTTGGATTCACAATTCATTTTGGGTGTAATCGGTACAGGCTGCCTCTCATTAAAAACAAATATGATCAGCACGTAATTGCTTTGGTATTCCAGCAGAAATGGCCTTGTCGTACCTTCCTGTGTGTGACAATCTATGAAGTAAACATTTTTATTGGAAAAATACAATTATATGTGAAATGAGGACCCAGCTTTCAAGGGAAGATCAATTAAATTACCAAGCTTGCATTTTGGGTAGAATTGCCCATAATTTTTTAATTTTTTTTCTCCCGGGGGCTTCAGTTCGCTTTGGACTAAGATGTGTGATTGTCTATACTGCTATCAAGGCCTTGAAATTGAAAAGACAGCAACTGCTAGTAGACTGAACCTGAATTAATAAGTAATACAAAACCCTATATTTTATTAATACGACATAAGAAGAGAGAGAAAAAAAGATATAGTTTTGTTGTTTGCCTCCTGTAGCTCAAGTCACAGCCAGTCCCTAACGATCACGCCAGCTTTTTGCTGATGTTGCATTCTCTTAATACTCGGTGATTGTTTTTAAAAATGTCTCAGCTGCTGAAAATTAACAAAGCTCAGCAGATCTTCAGTTTCAAGGTTCCCAGTTCACAACAGAAAAAGTGAAAGTAGTAGAAAACAAAAGAAAAACAGAAAGAAGAAAAAAAAAAATATGTCAAACCATTTTTAGCTCTTCTGGCTACTGTGAAAAGCTTGAAAATGTGATCAGGGGGCAATTTAAAAGACAAAACATAAGGCAAAAAGATAGAGCTTGCTTATTGTAGCAAAGGAAGGCAGGTGGGAGACAGGCTGTCAGTCCTGAACATTGAGTGGTCAATACCAGGTAGCAAAAGACTGCTGTGGCCATAGGGAGTAATGGCAGAGGAACACATGAACATTAACTGCAGCTTAGAAGAAAATTTCCAGTCATCAAACCACCAGTTTCCTACAAACACTCATCTGGGATTCTCACAGGTAAAAGAAGTCATGTTGCTTTGAAGAAGGGTATGTGAGGACAATTACCCTGCAAGGTGGGTCCTGATGCTGAACATTAAGATGTTGTAGAGCCCATGCTCATGCTCCAAGTTGTTTTTACTGTATTTCTTAACTGAACAAAGAAACTATTGAAATAAGGATATTCAGAACAGTGAACTCTTCCAGTGATAACCATGTGTGCTTTTAAGGGCTCACGCTTTGTTTCTGATCTTGTATCTTACTCTTCTGGCTCTGGGAAATGCTGAAGAGCACAAAGAGGATTGACGCAGAATCAGCTCAGACCCACAGTGGCAAAAAGAAAGGCAGAATGTAGAAGCTGAGATGAAGGAAAAATGTTAATATTTGAAACAAGTTTTCGCTGTGCAACTAATTCAGAGATGACTAGGAAACAGGGAGGCTGTGAAATCTCCATTTTTTGAGATCTTTGAAAATGAACTGCATGTGGCTCTCAGTAGTCTGAACTAAGCTGGCCCTACTTGGAACACAGTGTTGGACCAGATCATCTCCAGAGTTCCATTCCAAACTAAATTATTTTATCATTATGCGTATAATTTTTATGAGCAATTTGAGTTATTAAATGGTATTTAAAGTACCTCTGGGCACCTTCATGGTATTTACACAAGCGTCTAAATAAAACGGGCTGTATAAAAGGTTACACAATGACTCTCTCACACTGATGCCACATGACCACTCATGAACTTGATGCACCTTATTAATTGCTTTAATTTCTAGATCTGAGGCAAGGTCACCCATCAGGCCACACCAGTACAAACATAAGACCAGGAAGATTGTTTCCTCCAGAAAACATTATCAACAACTATTTGTTCAACATTTGTTCAACTAATCTTTGTACCGTGTTGTAAATGTTTCAGATCATCCAGCTTGAGAGTCTATGACGTAGATGAATCTCCTTAGAGATCCTGTGTAATTCCTCCCTGTTGCATCTGGCAGATAAGTAGATGGGAGCAGAGCAGCTATTTGGGCTAACACGGTTTTCCTCACAGAAGCAAAAGCAAGGATTCATAGTCTCAGCCCATAAATCTTCTTAATTTATTCTATCGAACTACTTTTTTTAAAAAAAATTCTTTTTTAAACCATTAGAGGGAAGATTTGGTAGTAGCCTAAATGGTAGCATGAGGAATATGGAAGATTGTGTGTGCTTTACCAGACATATGGGTAATTTACTGCTGTCAGGAACTATATTGTGCCCCTTCTCTCTAGCTACCGGCAAACTGATCCCACAGCATCTGTAAGTCACTAATTTGGACAGCAGCAGCCTGAGGAAGAGACTAGTAGGACCGGTTTTAGGCTTAGACTAAGAAAATCCCAATGAATTAAGCTACTTTAAGTTGATGTATGTGCTGCTAAATTTAAATAATAATATTAAAACCTGACTGTTATCTAAAGTAAGGTTATATTTGGCGATACTAATGAAGGTACTTATGCAGCCCTTCAATTTCTTGAAGTTTTGGAGATGTTCATAGTTTTTGAGATACCTGTCCTCAGGAAAAGAAGCTAGATGGCTTCTTCCAAATTCCACAGGAAGTCTGAAACAGTGACTTTGACACCAGATCTTTGAGGACATTAAATGTATGTATGAATTTTCCTGCAAAAGCCTTTATTCTGTCCAGATCTCAATCTTGGTTGCTTAGTTCAAATGTGGCATGTGCTTGTTTTCAGAAGATCTTTTAAGTCAGTAGAACTTGCCATGAGTTTAGGCAAGAGAACTTGCTTTGTATGTGAGAGGTTGAGATGATCCACATGGTGTCTGCTCCAACTATTTTTGTTTCCTAGGCATCAATATAAGAAAACAATGCTTGGTTGTACTAAGTAATTTGAAAGAGTTTTAATTAGAACCATGTGAAAATTACTTAACACAGCCGGTTTGCTTTATAAGCAATGTGGATTCGCCAACAGGGAAATTGTTCTAAACAAAGTGTCAAGCTTGGCAAAGCTCCATCTTTAAAAGAGTTTCATACTTCTGAAATTCTTCAAATGCACCACCTGATATTTTCCAATGGGAAAGTACAAAAAAAATCTTATTTGATTTGACATTAATTTTTACTCACTGCTATCAGGTTCAAAATGCTTAAAAGTTGGAACTTTTGACACTAAACGTTTTTAAAAAGAAAATTCTATGACTGGCAGAGAATGAAGAGTTTTTGGAGAGTACAGGAGGTGGTGGTGGTGTACGACATTTAAATTAAGACATTTAAGAGACAAGAAAAACATAGAAATATGAACCCATGAAGTTGTTTTTTTTCCCCCAAGGGCTCAGTTCTTAAACTTATGCAATAAATCGTGCCTGTTTCTGGGAAATATACTGTAACAGTCAATCTTTCATCACACTCCATTCCCTCTCCTAAGGCACTGGAAATCCTTAGTGAGGAACTGTGTCCCTTCCTTGGCAAAACCAAGCATGGCCATACAAAAGGAGATATATGTTAAGAACACCCCATCTGTAAGTTAAGTTGGCAAATTGACAGTTTGCATGGACTGAACTCTGAAAAGTTTGAGGAGCATTTATTTTCTTCTTTGTTGTGTTTTCAGGGGTGGCTATGAGCAATATTTCTTTTCTCTTCCTCCCTATTTCGCTTCCCATTCTGTCTGGTAGGATATTGTCTCTTACTACCTGCTTCTATGCTAATGAGTCTCTTCCTTCTGTAGGGACCTCATATTACGTTATTAGACTAGCAGTGTATCACCATATTATTCATTTATAACAAAATTTGATGAAATATTCTGTTACTTGGCAAGATTTCACTCTCAGCTATGAATGAGCTATGTTATTAGGATCAAATCATTGACACATGAAAGTGGTTTTGGGAAAAAATAACCCCGAAGAACAACAAAAACATCACTAAATGATTTTGAGCATTTCCCCAAACCACATCCCAGTAACATACACTTTCAAGAGATTTTGCAGGCAATTTTTATGATTGTCTTATTTATTTTCTTTTATTTTTTGCTTCCTTTACTGTCAGAACTCTAATCTTTAAGACGAAAAATAGTCTTTGAACATGACATTCTGTGCTGTGACCACAAGATCTTTCATTTCAATGGGATGCCTCATTTTTTAATTTTCTACCCTGTTCAAGGTCTTTACCTTCACCTCAATCCCAAGGGATCATCATTTCTTAGTTTTGTGTTGCTGTGTGTAGATGGGACTGTGAACATGATTCATCTGTGAAGATGTGGTAGTGTCTACTGACAACCCAGTTAATGATTATCTTCATTTTGTGAGTAATAGCAGCATTACCTTGTGCTCAGAAAGGTGCTTCACTCTCCTGTAATCACAGGAGGATATATTCTGGAAAATATCTCACATTTTTGCATGCCTTTGTTTAAGTATTTCAAAATCATTAGAAGAAACAGGGAAAAAGAGGTGTTATTTATGAAATAAACCGTAAAAGGATTTACACAGGAAGAGCATCATGCCAAAAAGGTATTAAATACTGAGGATTGATGTACAGACCAAGGTCACTGCTAGATCCTGTGTACCACACGGTGGTGGGGGGGTGTGTGTGCAGAAAGT
>WEIS01027292.1:6997-26576 GCA_013389965.1 Todus mexicanus
ATGCATTTTTGATTGGTGGTGAACTTTATATATATACATATATATTATGGCAAAAAATGTATTTGCTTTTTTTTCCCTGTTTTCGGAACAATGGGAGGTTGTTGCTGTACAAACAACAAAAGAAAATCCTTGTTAAAGAAATGTGAGAGGATTATTTTTTCAAATTGTGACTACATTTAATGTAAAAGTATTTAAATGTATTTTTGTCTCCGCCCTTAATGTGATCAGCAAATGAAGGGGAGAGAAAAACCCTCTTCTGGATATTAAACTATATCATTAAAAACATCTACTGGCAAGAAGGTAAAACAACTCAGAGAGAATTAAAAGGAAAGGAATATTCAGCCAGGAACCTTACCATCCACTGAACATAATTCTAAGTACCAGGCATTACTTTCTGAAAGAAATACTCTTATTCTAAGCTTCTTCTGAAAAGCCGTTATGCGTGTGTGTGTATATACAGATGCATATATATATAAAAATATATATATACACACACACATACAAACCAAGGGCAGTAGCCCTAGCTTCTTTCTTGCTTTGAAGATGCAAGTTGCATTAAAATAAAAATTCCATTTGGGTTATTATCTCCCCAGCTGTCTGCGCAGACCATGGGATTGGCCTGAGAATATTCTCATTACATGTACTGAAGCAGTTAGTCAGTGATTGATGCTATATTAATTCACAGTGCAGACGCTTTGCCTTTGTTACCGAACATTAGACAAATTAGTTCCTACAAATTCACATCTCACCCCCGCTGCATCCATGCTCGCCTCTGTGTCTGGTTGGTATTGCTAATAACCTTCGTTCGGAGTGAGCCGAAGCATTAGGAAGGAGGAGTTTGCTAAAGGAAGGGGCAGAAAACAGGCGGCAGCCACTGGGGTCTAACGATACATTGCCGGGTTCTAGTCATTTGCCGGCACATCTCAGCATGGTAATGACAAATGATCTTTTCATTGTCAGACCTCCCAAATTAATTTTCCCTCCCACTTTTCATGAGGCCACATTCATCACGTAGATTGCGTTAAACGTACTTTTGACAGGACAGAGAAAGATGAGTAGTAAAATAATTTGATTCTAGTAGCTTATCTGGGGAAGTAAACCAGTGGGATGATACCTATAAAGGTAAATATTTCTGTAAATGTTCCTGAGATAAATCTACATTAGGATTTCTCACAACATCTGGACATAGGGTAAAACACAAATGAATGAGCGAGGAAGCAGCAGAAGGAAGTTGGAGGAACATCTTTAGCTGTTCTTGCTGACCTGGGAGTTAAGCCCTGCTTTGTACAGAGGGCACGGCAACTGAAATAGAGTGTGTACAATTTATGTTTCTAATATTATGTAGAGAATAAAATAGCTATTTTTTTTATTATCTTCTTTGAAGTTAATTAGTCAGAGATGGTTTTCAAGTACGCTTTTATAACTCCTCATTAAGTTTTTGCTGTACGCTGTCTTTTTGGCCATTTAGAAAGATGTAGAAAATTATGTTGTATGGAGGATAACCAAGAGATTTGTCAAGGTCAGGAGAAACACTAGAGAGCAAGGAGGCAGGGGAATCCCAATACAACCTAGTTGTCTGAAATACTCTGTGTATGGCTGAATTAAGTCACATTAATTGAGCGTAAAAGCAGAGTGTATAGTGCTTAGAGTGTGATTGGAGTTGATGGAAAGATTCTTGTTCAGCAAGACACAGGAAGTGTGCTTACTGCAAACTTGTCTATAACATTTTCGGTATATGTTTGTCCCTCTGTATTTTGCTTGTGTTTGTTTAAAATAGCCTTAATGAACTTAAATGAACACTGTAGCTGGCTGGCCACGGATTGTATTCAGTGCAGGATGCCTGACTTTTAGCCTAAGTTCTGCACAGGTATAAGACTGCTTGGCCTCTCTACATTCCCACCAGCACTGGCTGTTGTTAAAGACATTCCAGATGTCTTCCATGCTGCACTTGTCTTCCATTGGAACTTCCTTGATCCACATGGTCCAAACATCTACGAACATTTTTCAGTTGGCTTCCTGACCTGTCAGTGACATCCCATGTAGTGGAGCTGATTGTTATTCTCCTGTAATCCTGCTGCTCATTTTCTCTCAGATCTGGTGCTTGATTGCATGTGAGCCGTGCAGAGATTCAGGTGTGGTGCAAATGTGAATTAAATCTACAGATGCACTTTTCTTCAAGGAAGTACCATTCCTAGGTTGCACTGTTTGCACTCATCTCTCACCACTTCTGCTCCTATACCTGAATATATCACTTGAGAATTCTTTGAACTCTTTGGTGTTTAGTATAATATGTTGGAGATAATGTGCTTTACTAAATTATACATATATATGTTTATATAAATATTGAGGTAATTCATACTCCAGCAATTAACTTCACACTGAATATTATTAATGCTTGTAACCAGGCTTTGTGTTTCTGGTAAATTTTTCATGCTTTTTTTTCAATAATGGCATCTGTGTTGCAAGGGAGGTAGAAAGAGTTCCTGTGATCATTACAGGTTGTTTGTTAATCAGTGGATTGCTTAGAAAACAAAACATTTGAACTTTTAATGTTGTAGAAATAGCTTCTAATTTTTGTTCAGGTAAAATTTGAAGGATTGTGTTTGTTATGAAGACCATTGTTATTTAATGCACCATTTAAAAAGTGTACATATGATGATACATATTTACAATAGAGATCAAACCCATTTTTTTTGTTCTATTTTCTATCAAAACCAGTTATATTGTCATAGACAACAAATATTTCAGCATTATTTCTGTATTGCATTATTCTTTTGCTGGTGACAACTAGATAATAACACATTAGTGAATGAGAAAACATATGTTTACCTTTATGCTTAGCCACAGCATTAAACAAATAAGGCTGTAAAGCCAAGGAAATGGAAATGAAAATAGCTTCCAGGCAAAATTAATAAAAGGGTGGCAAAGCAGAATTAGAGCGAGTTGTTCACTTACTTTAAAGGTCATTGCCCATCTTCTTGCCAGAAGAGATATAGGGCAGAAGCGATCACTGTGAAACTCGTCTGGTTTACTTTTCTTTTACTGGGGGAGGTGGAGTGGGGGTGCGTGTGTGTTGGGGTTTTTTTGAGGTGGGAGGAAGCATTCTGATGTCTGCCTTGAACTACTTCTGTTTACCTTTTCCTGTAATTAGGCAGACCAGATTGGTATTTAGTCTTGTTCTGACAACAGTAAATTAGGCTTAACTCTTTAATTACAATGAGAAGGAAATCACCTTTCTGATATCCTTCAATTAGCTCAAACAGCTGTTAAGTTATAATTAAAATTTCACATGGATCATTTGAGGTTTTGGAATGTTTCCATTTAATATAAAAAAAACATTTGCATATATGCATTTGCTTTTCAACAACCTTTTCTAATCTGTCGGTGCTATACCAGAAATATTGATACTATATTAAGCAATATCTTTCTGGCTTTATGAATTGGCAGCTGGTTCTAGGAAAATGAAAAATGGAAATAGAAGGTGAACAGAAAATATCAAAGCTCCAAGGTGCATTGGAGCTAGTTTAAAAATAAACATCCTTTTTCTCCCATCTTCTTTCTCTTTTCTCATACTCTGAAATTCTAATATGATCTTTAAAACAGGGAGCAATACTGTTTGGAGATGAGCAATAACCTAACCACATAGACCCATTCTTCTCTCACAGTGTCTTGAATCTATTAAGCACCCAGACCTGTGGGTATTTTAATTTAAATAACTGTGGAGAAATATATGACGTCCTAAAGGGAATTATATTCTAATCCTGAACAACAAAAAACCCCTCTAAAATACCACATTTTAATCAATGGATCAAAGTTTCCTTTTATAGTAGCTCTTGCTCCTTTCTGCATCTATGTGCTCAGCTGGTGATGAGGACCTCAGCATCGTGCAGAAGTGGATTCTATTGACAGTGGCAAGCATTGTGAAAACCTTGCAAGAAAACATCTTGGATGTTCCAAATTAGGTCAACCAGAAACTGAATTGGACTACTCAGTGTGTAAAGATAAGAAGTGGTCTTTGTACGAGTTGTTGTTTCTAAATTACTTAGAACAGTAAGTTCAGAGAATATCGCAGATGGAGAGATTTCCAAGTATGAGAAAAATAGAAAGAACATCATATGTTAGATAGCTTTTCGTGATTCTTCTTCTTTTCCCCTCTCCAGTCTCAGTGCATTCTATTTTATTGTGACTTGATGATACTTCACCGTATTCTGAATTCGGGCTTGTGTTGGATTGACCCTGGCTGGACACCAGATGCTTGCCAGAGCTGCTCTATCTCTTCCACTCTGGACAGAGGAAAGAAAATATAATGAAAGGTTCATGTGTTGAGATAAGAACAGGAACACCACTCAGGAACTACTGTGTTGGGCAAGACAGACTCGACTTGGGGAAATTAATTTAATGACTTTGGGAAATTAATTTAATCTATTACCAATCCAATTAGAGTAATGAGAAATAAAAACTAAATCTTTAAACACCTTCCTTTTACCTCTTCCTTCTTCCCAGGCTTAACTTTACTCTCGATTTTTCTCTACCTCCTCCCCACCAGCAGCACGGGAGGGAGGGAATGGGGCTTGTGCTCAGTTCATTACGCGTTGTGTCTAGCACTCCTTTTTTCTCAGGGGAAGGACTCTTCACAGTCTTCCCTTGCTCTGTGTGGAAGCAGTCTTTCACAAACTGCTCCAGCATGGGTCCCTTCCATGAGGTGCAGTCTGTCAGGAAGAGACTACTCCAATGTGGGTCCCTCATGGGATCCTAAGTCCTGCCAGCAAACCCGCTTCAGCGTGGGCTTTTCTCTCCATGGGTCAAAAGGTCCTGTCAGAAGCCTGTCCCAGCACAGGCTTGCCATGGGGTCACAGCCTCCTTTGGGTATCCACCTGCTATGGCATGAGGTACACACAGGCTGCAGGTGGAAAACTGCTCCACCACAGACCTCCACGTGCTGCAGGGAGACAACCTGTCTCACCATGGTCTTCTCCAAAGGCTGCAGGGGAATGTCTGCTCTGGCAACTGGAGCACCTCCTGCCCCACTCCTTCGCTGACTTTGGTATCTGGAGAGTTGTTTCTCTTACATATTCTCACTCATCTCTCTGGCTGTGGTTATGCCGGCTTGCCCCACTCCCCCTTTCTTAAATACATTATCCTAGAAGTGCTGCCGCCATCACTGATGGGCTCAGCCTTGGCCAGAAGTGGATCTGTCTTGAAGCCATGTGGCATCGACTTTACTAGACGTGGGGGAAGCTTCTAGTAGCTTCTCCCAGAAGCTGCTCTTGTAGCTCCCTGGTACCAAAACCTTTCCACACAAACCCAATACAGGACTCTATAAGGTCCTCGCTGAGTCAGTAACCACCATTTGTTTTCTAAATAATAGGGGGTTTTACTATTTCATGTGCAATGCTGGTTTGTCTGCATACCTTTATACATTTTCACTCTAATTTCTGCTATTTATGCCAAATAATTTAAGAATTAAAGCTAGGTTTTGTTCTTTTGTATGTGTGTGTGTTGGGGATGAGAGGGTTTAATGAAGTTATCTATGCTGCTTTTTTTTTTTTTTTTTTCCCTGGACAGAAACAAACTCCTTTTATGTGCCTTTTCTGAGCCTGGTTATTTGAAACAGTGTAGGTCTAGAGCTCTGACAGTATATGTGACAGCTTGCAGAATTCAGTTTTGTTGTGCACATTGACAAGGTAAAACTACACGTAAGTCTTAAAGAATAGAATTGCCAAAACATTTACTCCTTTAGTCACTCATCTCCTTCTCATTTCTTTCTCTTCCTGTAGGTAACACTGAGATTAGTCATGTCTTAATTTTATTTGAAGTATTATCATACCACAGGGTGCTGTTAAGTAGTACATACTAAAAATATATTGATGGCTTAGGCCAAGTCACACACCACCAAGAACTTCCACTTTACAAGCAACAAGAAAGATTTTAAAGTCTTGCTTCTAGAAATTGTGCAGTGTGCTTTCAAATTAATATTTTATCGATTTTATAAATTAGTTGAGTTATTAAATCAACGGCTTTTTAATCTACGAATTTTTAATATGGGAGGTAGTTGGTCTGTCTTTCTGTGTCTCTGATACACTTCTGTTTGCATTAGAACTTTGGTGTCTTATTTAGAGGGCCACATTTAGCCAACATTATTTTCTGCTGCTATTAGAAAGCTCCGAGATTAGTTTTTCTAAAACTGTTAATTCTGTTATTTTAAGTGTCTATCTCTTGAAATACTTTACCATCTTGGGGAAAAAAAACCATTCAGGTATATCAGGATTTAAAATTTCTATATATGTCAGGTTTTCTTAAATCCTGGGTTTGTGAAAGCTCTACAGGGCTGTCTATATAAGTGTGTAGATCACTCTATCAAGCTGACTTGGGTGTAGCTGTAGTACAATTCTTGGGAGTGTAGAGGAAGAGTGTGGACAGTTTCCAATGGCATTTTCACCTCATGTGAGGAGGTTTTTGCATTTTGAAGGATATCTGTGACCTTTACTAATACTATGAATTCTTGCTCTGTTTTTTTTTTACTTGGTCTGTGGTTTGACTTCTTTATTTCAGAACTATCAGAAGATGCTCGCAAAATGACAATTTGTCATTTGGAGTGGCTGCTTTTTTGAGCTCTTGCAATTTATTTTCCAACTTGGACATAGGCTACTGTGTTTTTATCTGCTCAGGTAACAGAGAGAAGCTGAACTTGGATATAATTGCAAGTATCTTATCTTCAGAGACAGAGTTTCTTTGGTGTGACTTATGAAGAGCCCATACCTGATGTATAAATGGGTGCATTTTTATGTGGTTACCAGCTGTTACTATTTGGGAAGGAAAAAACCCAACAATGAACAGAGTAAAGACTGAGAGAACAAACATTTATTCAATAAGACGTGAAGCTTTGGCACCCAGCTTTTTATTTCATTTACCTGCAGCTCAGTAAGTTTAGGTATGGACAGACATAGCAAGCGCAGTAAAAAATTTGATTGTTTTTTCTTCTTTTTCTTTTTTTAATTTTTTTCTCCCCTTTGGAACAATGACATTTTACATGAACTGCAAGGATTGCATTGCTAAGTTGAGAGACATTTGCTTTCTTAAGTATTGCTTAGAAACTCTGAGTTGATTTAGTTCTTTAAAATTTAAGTTTTGTAATTCTTGTTGTATTAAATGATAGATTTTTGTGCCATGTAGATGTTTCTCCAAAGCTTGTACCACGTAAGCTCTTGTGGGAGAGGACAATGCTGTCATATTGTCTAAATCAACTTAACAGTGCAATGTTGTTACAGATGTGCAGACTGGCAGGTAGGCAAAGCCTCCTATTATCATTAACTGCTTAACAGAAAGCAACAAGGTGCTGGTTTTCATACGGAGAGGGCCTCAGCATTGTGTTCCTTGATTTAGGTTTTTACTGTTAATGCTTTAGTACTTGAGTATCATCAGTTTTTCCATAGTGTAACACCATTATGACAAATGACATTGAGTTGGAGTGCTAGAGTAACACAGTGGAAAGTCAAATGTGATGTATTTTGTCTTATTTAGTACAAAAGATGAGTGTTTGAAAACACATTTATCAGTGTAGTTAAGGGGCATGCTCTGGGACTTTGACTTAAGTCCAAAGCAGGAGATAGTTGAAAATGGTCTGCATGTGTATTATGTGATTAAAGATTTTTAAATAGACTTTGATTACATCTCAAACTCGGTAAAGATCATGGGTGAATGTAAAACTGCATATCTTCATTTTCCAGTGCCTACATTGCATTGATTAGCAATACCATTTGCAGTGTGCCACACAAACTGAGGCAGCTAAATTGACAGAAAGGAGAAAACAGCATTAGCTGGTGTCTTGCCATGTTCCACCAGACAAGCTTTTACATTTCTGACATCCAAAGTCTTAAAATATTTTAGTAGAACTCTGGCTTGTAATGAAATTTGAGAGCCAGGCATAAGTAATTATGTCCTATATTTATGTTAAGTCATTGAAAATGCTAATAAAATATATTTGTGGGTTTTCTCTTTAATGAATATAGCAATAAAACAAAATCATTGCACAACCTCCCCCTCCCCCAGCTTTAAAACCCTAAAAGAGGAGGTTCATCAGTGTCTTGATATCAAGCTTGTTTATTGTGAATTATGACCATTTTTTGCAATAAAATTGGTTTGCTGGAAGAAATGGATATGCAAGCCGGTTTTTATTAGTGTGACTAAATATTGTGGAACTAAAACAAGGAAATTCTTGCATATTGTCACAGTTTGGGGCTATATGGATCATAAACTCCTCTACGCATATTTTACTCGCAGACTTCAAATGGCATTATCTCATCATGGAGAGGGGAACAAGGAGTACACTTAACTTAAATTTAGAAATTGTTCTCGTTACCGAATGTCAGATAAAGGTGAAGCTTCTAAATAGGAGTCTCCCTGATTTACTGCCTTTAATGTGCACAGGAAGGGATGTGCAAAGCACATCATTAGTATGACAGGGTGAAAGGGGCAACATGTTTCTTCTGTTACAATGGAAAGAGGATGAATCTGGCACAGCTCTGATGTCAGAACCTCCATCACCTTTCTCACAGATGATGTAGATTTTAATTGTACTCTAGGCTGATTCACATCGCACCAGCTCCTACGTGACATTGAGATAGATGAAGCCATTTGTTGGCATTATCAGAGCCAGCTGTGTGCTTGGCTGCAGCTACAGTAGGCATTATATCTCATGCATAATCCTCTCATTGAGAGAGGATCACAAGCATCTGAACCATATGGCAAATAATTTTATTATGATCAAAAAAAGGACTCTTGAAGCTAGTTAAACAGAAGAGTCCTTGAAATTCAATCAGAAGAGGTTTTTATTTTCATGTAGCATTATCATCTTAAATTAATTTTTAGCTCTGCCATCATCTGTGAAATCCAGGAATTTTATTTTTCCCCAAAAGTAAGAAATTAATGTTGTAATTACAAGAAACAGCAAGCAGAATTGTAGAGCTTGATTTTTTGATGTCTGAAGAGCGCCTTGTAGGTGTTAATGTCTTTTTCACTAATTACACACTCTTATCACTCAGAAGCCCAAATAGGAAGTGCCTGAAATTAAAAAAGCTGGGGAAGGGGAGCGAATGGCACACATTAAGCCGTGGGAGCGCTGTGTTGATGACTTAATGCCTCGCTTCCTGAGGGCTGTTACCCTTTCTTAGGGATGAAAACATACAGCTGTAGTAAGAGCCTGTAAGCCATTGTTCTTTACATTAAAAAAGAAATCATGTTTTAATTAAGTCAATGCGAATGGGTGATGGGAAAGAAGAGAGAGGCTTCAGCTCTGTATTGGGTTAGTGCTGGGCAGCCAGAAGGGAATATGGGCATCAGAGACAGCAGCATCCAACCTTTTTAGCCTAGAAATCAGTGATAGCAACTCTCAGCAGGATGAAGGTATTGCTCAGGGGCCTGGTCCCATTTCCTTTTGATTATACAAGGGGAAAAATCTTTCTGATATCCCTGGCTACCCCTGGACATACCAGCCATCATACTGAGAGGCGACCTCAGCAGGTACCAGCTCAGGACAGGGGTCCATGGCTGCTGGAGGATGGTGTGTGAACGGAGAGGCAATTTCTGCTCTTTCAGAGCTACAAAGGCAGAAGGCAATAACATGAATTGCGCTGCATGTGAATAGACTGCTTGCCTACTGGAAAAGATGTGTAGTGTTGAGGACTTGGCCCTGGGGACACAAGCGGTTTCCATGGGGCATCTGGTAATAATGCACATGGCCTGTCAGCAACTTTCGTACCACAAACTTACGGAACATAAATAAAGGCTCACCAGAGCCAAATGGCAGCAGCTGCCTTATCTGGAGGATACCTTTTTTTATTTGGTGCTTTA
This sequence comes from Todus mexicanus, assembly GCA_013389965.1. Taxonomy (NCBI): domain Eukaryota; kingdom Metazoa; phylum Chordata; class Aves; order Coraciiformes; family Todidae; genus Todus; species Todus mexicanus. The sequence continues at coordinate 16,847 of WEIS01027292.1, forward strand.
TTGGCAAATAATAAAGCCTTTAATTGGGCTGTGGGAGGAATATAGCCATGTAATTTACAGGACCTTTAATCTTCTAGTGCTGCGTGCCTGAAGCAGATTGGGGTTGTTATTGCAGCCTCGTGAGTTAAGCACAGGTCCTGGCTGAGCCACCGAGGTGCTGTGAAATATGCATCTTTATTCTCACATTTTAAAAAGTGTTTGTGTGTGTGTTGGGGGAGGGAAAAAGCAACAATGGGATGAACCCCTATTTCTTCTGCAAGAAAGTGATGATTAAAGAATTTGTGACTTCGGTTAGTAAAATGAGAGTCAGCGGAAAATTCCCAGCCCAGCTCTCACTCTGGAGACTTCTCCTGCAAACTGCCCATCACTCTCAGCAGGATGCGAAGCAGAGCTGTGCTCGCTAGGCGGGCTAACAGGGAAGGATTGCCTTTGCTGCAGCAGCTGCTGAACTGAGACTTTCTGGATCATGAATGTATGTAAATATGTCCAACTGTTTGCCCTTCACACATCTTTGGCAAGTTTGTAGTAAAAAATATTGCACTGCTCCATTAGTTTGCTTGCCTATTACCACAGCAGATGCAGTTAAGAGCACTGAGATGTGTTTCTAGGCGAGCCTTCCTGTCTAAAATAGGATAAAAAATAAGAGCTAGAGGCCCCAGGTAGCATCTTGAAATAGATACAAAGCAAGCTTTGGCAGTAGGGCATACTGTAGTGTCCACTGCAAAGACACAAGGATGGGTAGCTCTTCAGTCCATTAAGCAAGGCAGAAAATGGTTGTGCCTTCTGCATATTTGTTCTTTTCTAAACTCTCTCTCCAGCAGAATAACAGCTATTTTGAAGAGTTTGTACAGGTTTGATTCCTGACTGTATCTGCTGAGTGGCTAAAACGGCCGCATTGGGATGCCAAGCTATACTTCACAGGGATTTCACTGGCGATGAAGGTTGCGTATAAATAATGGATGAAGAAGGGTGACAGGACCTGAACACTTGGGGCTTGACAGATTATCTTGTGATGTATTACAATTAGATATGCTTCAGTGTCACTTCATTTATTCAACTAGTAAGGGTGCGTAACTCTTAGATCCATTTGGAGGTGGATTTATTAAGAGCCTTAGTCATGTCCTCTCAAAGTTTGGAATTGATTTTTGAACATTCTTAGCAGCTTTCTAAATCACTTTGCTCTTAACATGTATATGTTTTTTTTCTTTTCTCATCTTTTTTAAGTACTTGGGATTTTATTAGCCTCTATAATAAACGAGCTTATTTTTTAAAATCTGTGGTTTGTTTACTTTACTCAAGGCAGGTAGTTGCTAGACAAGAGATCGCTTTGTCAATTAACTGGTCAGCAAATCAAATTGGCCTTTGGGAAGAAGTTATCCGCGTTGCTTGTACAAGAAGCCGGTAGATAATAAACCCCATCTGCCTTACACTAAATGGTATTACCTAGAATTGGGACATTTAGTGAATAGGAAATAAGATTGGCAAAAATGCTATATGGCTTTTTGCTTTTAAAATAGCAACAACAAAGCCTGGCATGGAAAGATGCAGAGTAAAATGCTGCAGGAAATAGAAGAACTCCATTCTGACTTAGTTGCAAATGGAGCTTCTCAGATGGTTGGATTAATGCACAAAAGTGGTTAGTGCTATGATTGCTTTAACTTTCTAACCTGCCTGAATGCTTTAACCCTGATTTTCTTCCAGATGCATTTCTCTATCATAAAATGCAGCTGTAGAAAAAATTGCCTCAGATACATCGCTTAGGCGTGCCTAGCCTGTGCAGGCTGCTTTAGGCGGGACCTTTTTTTTTTCTTTGAAGCCATCATTTGTAAAACAAACTATATTTGTGTGCTTTGAGTATTTCTTGGCAAAGGGAGAAGGTGTAGGACAGCAGGTGGCCACAGAACCCAGCAGAAGCTACAATCCTCCAGATAATCAACAACGTTCCCCCACTGCCTCCCACCCCAGCACGTGCCAACCAACAAACATGTTACTCACTCCATAGCAACCTCCTTGTTCGGCAGATAGGAACTTAACATGGTTTGGAGATAAATTGCACTCATAGCAAAGCTGATCCAAGCCAACAAGGTTTCAGAGCATTTGCTCGTTCTTGTAAAAGCTGATGATAATTGATGGACGACCGGCTTGCAGGACCCTGACAGGCTGGTTGCCTGCCCTTTGCACTCTGCCAGTTCAAGCCTTACAAGTGTGAAATAGCCAATTACTGGAATACGTATTGAAAGTAATAGGCCAATGAGCAAATTGCAACTGTGGGACACAGTGGTGGTGTAGGTGGAAGAACGCCAAGATAAAGTTCTGCTCTGTGCAGCTGCTCCCACCACAGCTTGGTAATGCTATCGGATGACCAAGTGATGAGAGAAAGGTATTTCCCCATTCGAACTGCAAGTGTCCTGCCTTGTATTGACTTAAAGTTTATGATGCATGATACCGTCTTGTTACCCAGATCCTAATTTGCAGAAATAAATCCTCCTTTTAAAAGGTAGTTAAATAGGTAATAGGGATAGTCACGGCCATAGATTTTGTGCAAAAGCATTAAATACAATTTTTGCTTGGAATGAAAAGTCATATAGTGTGCAGAGTGTTAATACTTGCCAGCCATTTGCTATTGACAGAACAATTTATCTTGATAAAGGACAGTGAAAAATTCCAATCTATTCACTGACATCACATTATCAGCAGTAATATATGACTGCATCTAAATATAAGGTTCAGATCTGATACAGCTGAGGGGTTTCTGGTAATTTTCCTGTAAATATATTGTGTACTGGACAATGAAAAAATGTCGCTTTTACCATGTAATTGGATGACCTATTTTTATGTGAGATTTAAAGTTTTACTGTGTTTAATGGGATAGACCATAATATTTCCTTTTTGGGTAACCTGTTTCTTTTCATAAGACTTTAGCAATAAAATGGATATTGCTGGGTTTGACAGAGCAGAAATAGCAGACAAAGAAAGATTAAAGCTTAAATATTAGTCTGGAGAAAGAAAGATTCTGTGACCATAGAAATTTGCCACAGGGGAAAAAGAAATCTATCTGAAAATCTTGTGAAAATGTCTGCTGCCAGTAGTTAGCTTAATTTAGATAGTATGTCTTCTTTTGGCCAGCATAGGAATACTTATTGGTAACTTTTAGACATGTTCTTCTTAGCTTTCTTAGCAGAAAGATATGATTCATAATTTTAAATTGTATTAGGAACCTGGCTTATTTAATTCAAACTATATTAGAAATAAAAGTGGAAAGTAGATTTGGAGGCAGAATTTTAGAAGTGGTTGGCAAATTATCGTATGCAGCCCATGATTCTATAATCAGAAAGTAAACATTGTGTAAAGACCAGAAGTGTAAATGAAGCCAATGCCAGCACGCTGTATAAAGTGGGGTTTTTTCAGGTGCCAGTCCCTTATTTGTTGCTGAAAAGAGAAATGACATCTTGCTGTTTGGTTTGAATCTCCTGTTAACAATTACCAAGTCCATTTTAGATGGAAAGAATAGAAGATTGATTCATTTGATATCAAATGGAGATCAGCCTCAAAAATAAGTTCATAGTTTCAATCAGTGCAAAGTATAAAAAACAAAAAGTATGAGCTAAAGACACAAGTATTTTGATCATGATTGCTTTATTACCTTAAAATACATGGTATTTTTTTACACTATACTTAAAACTCTGAGGGGAAAACCATTATCCGTTTGCGTTTTTCACACTGCATTTTCTCCTGAGCATATCAGATTGTAAAATCCCTTTGTGTGTTGCTCTGCATGAGGAAGAGCCTCTCTGCTTATCTCCTGGAAAAATAGTAGATATAACTCACCTTGTGAAGATTTCCACCAGAGGCATTTGTACTGTCCTGAGTCTGGCGGGGGCGGGGGGGGGAAATTACTAGGCACGTGCCAGGTAGAGAAATAAAGTTTCTAATAACTGGAGCAGTGAAAAAAGCTTGCCAAGGGAGACCACGTTTAAATAGTTTCTTTCTAAGCATAAGGTGGGTGCAGGAGTTCTATTAAGTTTTAGTTTTCATTTGTGGACTCCTCTGCATAGCTAAAGGTTTTGTATACGTTAGCAGTCTTGGAACAGTTAGCCCCACCATGGTTTCAGAGGGCAAGAGAAAATGTTATTGTTTTCTCCTCCCTCTCTTTCCCTAACCCTAGAGGGTCTAATATTTGGCTTTTCAAATACTTAGCTGCCCTGGGAGAAAAAACAGTCTGTTATTATACTCCAGATCATTTGTCCTTCCCCAGTAACTATGCCTTCTGAGCACTGTTTTATTGAGCAAGGCTGGTATCCCCGTATTAGAGCAATTCTTCTGCCATTCCCTGGTTTGTTAACTCCTCTGTGTTGCTTCTCTGACAAGTTAGGAGGACAAGCAGATGTATCAAACTTTCCTGGCTGCAGATCCAGTGGTGAATAGAGGCTCACATTAGAAGGTTGTCTACCTAGCCATGAAAGAAGGGCTTGCTGTCCTGTTCTTCAGGAATTGATGGCCTAGGTCTCATCAGGAAGAGCTTCCTATTCTCCTCTGGCAAATAGGTGGAGTACTCTGAGGATTTAAGGACCTATTCTAAATATCCTCCTGCTTCTCCATCTGTTAAAACTGTGTGGTAGTTTGGCAGTGTTAGTAGTATGGCACTCAAGGAAAGGAGCAACCATATGGAAACGTCACTGAAACACCTTAAGGGAATTAAGGGGTGTTTCTCTGGAAAAGAGACACAGCCGACTGCCCAGCTGAAGTGCCTCTACATGAACGCACGCAGCATGGGCAACAAACAGGAGGAATTGGAAGCTACTACGCTGATGGAAGTCTACGACATAGTGGCTGTTACTGAAACCTGATGGGACAAATCCTATGAGTGGAGTGTGGCTATCAATGGCTACAAGCTGTCCAGAAGGGACAGGAGGGGAAGGCGAGGTGGAGGTGTTGCCCTCTACATTAAGAAATGGATTGAATGTCAAGAGATCTCCCTAAAGAATAGCTATGAGCAAGTTGAAAGCTTATGAGTAGGAATTAGAGGTCAAGGCAACAAGGGGAACCTTGTGGCTGGAGCCTTCAGAGGTCCCTTCCAACCCAAATGATTCTATGATTCTATGAATAAAGACTGATCCATATTAATAGTCCTGTTCAGTGTTAAGGACAGAGATAGGATCTCAGGAATTGTTCCAGCTTTTTGAGATTTTTTTTGTTGGGTACCATATAATCAGTTTTCTTTTTTTTTTTAGCTTCTTTATACAGGCAAGAAAAATGGGCTGTGTATGCCTCAAACAAATGTTCAGGCATGACAAAGCAGAGGCAGTTCCTTTTTCCTGGTAAAACTCTGTGTCACCTTCAATTAAAAGACATCTATGTCTGTCAGGGAGGGAGTTCTGCTATAAATCTATTTGAGGAAATCATAAAGACCAGACAAAGTGCTGCAACCAATTCTGCAGGAAAAAAGCGAAGAATCCTCTAGGCGTTTTTGACCTGAGGACGATGGACACTAAAGCTATTAGACATGGATAAATGTGGAATATCCTGAGTTGTGCATTTATCTGCTTTTAAAGACTTAATCCTGAAGGATAGTCCTGTGCTGGTTTCCTCTGATGTATTATGGTGTTTTCCCTCTTACCTTTCCTGGGTTCTTATACTGTTCATCCAACTTTGACTTGACTATATGTCAGACAGTTCTATTCAGAAGATGAAAATATCACAAAAGGTGGAAGCAGATATGTCATTATTGTGTTCTTGTTTCTTCCTCTTTCATCAAAACTATCCATTTAATTTTGTTACCTGTGAAACAGCAGCACTGCGGGGGAGTTTAGGCAGTGCGATTTAGGAGAACTTCACAGTAGGTGTTAGTGGCACAGTGCTGGAGGTGCAGAGCGGTGAATCAGACTTCTCATTTTCAGTGCGTGAACACACAAATATCCCCCTTACTTTGTAGGTTATCCATTGTGAGTGCATTTATCTCATGCATGTTGCACCTGGACTGTCAGCTTCTCCCCTGACTTCTGTTAGTGTAGCACTGCACTGGTATATCAACGAGAAGCAGCCACATACATGTGAAGAAGTAGCACAGTGATGGCCACTAACATGCGTACTTCAAGCTGCGGTAAAACAGTTGCCTTGTGTCGCTGATGCGTAGTGCATCACGTTTTACAGCAACACAGTATGGAACGATTTTTCTTTCTGCTGCTGGAAGGCACTTTTTTGGAAGGAAGCCTGGGTAGGGCGGGCAGTATGATGTCTCTGAGAGCCAGGCTTAGTTGGAGGCTGTGGGCATGGTAGTAACTGTGGGGGAAGGTCCCCACTGAAGTGCCAGCACTGACTCCCGGTCTTGCTGGAGGGTGCTCCTTTGGCACACTGTGTTTTCAAGGAATGTGTTTGTCACTTGTGGTTTGCCCCTTGCAGGCGCTGTAGAACCTCTTACCAGGACAGCACCTCTTATTTCCAGCATCCAGTTGTAAGGCTCTAATATAGCCTGTTGGTCAAAAGCAGTTCAGCAAAGAAGTGGAGAGAGCAGAAGTGTGAGTGTAAGATGGTTTACTTGGGTTGCACTGGAGACCAAACCGTCACTAGGGCACGTGTCTGCCCCTGCTGCTGAGGAGGCAACTGTACCACCAGGCTCTCCTACACCTATTCTGTCTGCAGCCTGAAGAGCCTTTGTGACTTTGGGAGAAAACAAATTGCTTTCCATCAGGGAAACAATTTTAAATTGGGATGCTAACAACACTGGTTTAGATTGCTTTTCAATTCTGGTGAGTTGCTGAATAAGCTCACTAACGAAAGATGTTGTTCATTGTTTTTGGCATTGGGGCAATATTCTATTCAAACCTACTTCAGCTGTCTGATATGCTGGTTAAAAATACCACAAAACCCAAACCCCAACATTTTGAATTAATTTATGGTAATTAATGATGCTATGCTGAAGCAAATTATTATTTTTCATTTCCCCTTTTAGCAGTGGATTTCTTGTGCTGGGATAATTTTCAGCTACCCTGTGTTGTTTGATGGAATCAACTGAATAGAAACAGGAGGAATAATTTAGGGTGATCAGCTACTGCTGAACTGCTGCATGCCTTGTAATTTTTTAAGCTACCAAAGGCTATATTTATATCTTACCTTTCACCCTGATGGTTTACAAACTGCCTTTCAATCTGTGTAGCTGAACTGATCACTCTCAAACTACTCCACTGTAGCTGTTCTAGGGGGTCTAGTTTTAATATTTTGGAGGAGAAAAGAAGCTCATTTCCTCTATTCAAATATCGGAAGCAAGTTTTCGACATTTGAAATAGAAAAATACTAATTTATTAAAAACAAATGAATGTTGCTGTCATGTGAATGTTCACCAGTCATTCACTAATGGTGACAAATGCGGATTTTTGCACTCCTATGTAACAAGCGTGTTCAATTAGCTGCTCTCGCTCACCATTGTTTCATTTGCAACACTCATTTTTAACTTCTGTGTCAGAAGCGTTTCATGAACTTCTGTTCATTTGGCTCTCTCTCAGCGGCATAATTATTTTGACCAGAGCTGCATTTAGTCTTGTTCTGTACTTCATCCATATTTTTCATTTCACTCAGTTCTGCTGCATATTTGTGGGTTTGTTTTTTTTTCCTCTTTGTGGTGTTCGGGACTTTCTCTGGTGTACTATTGGTGTAGTACTGCCTACTTCTGACATTAACAGGGAGTTTAATCCCTTTTCCCAGTACAAATAAAGATGTCGCTTTAAAAAAAGTGGATAAAATCCCATGATACTTACTCATGCTTCTGTTGCTAACTTTGTTTTGTTTTCACGTCTTTTTGCCTTCACCCATTTTTTTTCATTGCATGGTGTTCAGGCCAATTTTAAAATATTTTCTGGGTTTTTTCCACGCAAGTGTCAGAAGTGGAGAAAGTGTATGTGAGTCCAGCTTGTTGTGGCCCTGCACAAACAGACCAGACAGATGATTTCCTGCTCTCCCTTCCAGCCTTTATGTCAGGACATCCTCAAAAGCTGTGATGAGGCTCCCCTAGATAAGCAAGAATGACAAAATGATTAGGCTTTATGCTGTATATAGAATTAGAGCAGGTGTTCATCAGCTGTGCCATGACTGACAGACTGCTGCATCTTTGAATAGAAAGTCTGTCTCCACTTACAAATATTTGTTAATTTTTAATTAAATTAATTGCAAACAGTCACTTGATATGGAATGATATAATTTCGTATTTGTCTGTGTATGCATTCAGATATGTATCACCCCGTACGTCAGCACTTGGCAGCTGCCATCTTTTGAGGCAGCTTTCTTCTGTGAGGTTTTTAAAAGAAAATGAAACATGAAAGAAATGGGGTTTTGCATGTGTTGAAATACTGTTCCAGTTAGGTAAAGCACTGTTATCATAAAAAGTCTATTGTCAATGTTTAGGGTCAGGGCAGCCCACTAGACCTGTAGCAGATGCTGTCTGTTATCCCCTCTCCCTCCCCGAAGTGGAAGAGAAAGGGAATAAGGGAGAGAGACTTACCACTTAGAAAAGGAAACTAAAATAGTTTAAATGAAAATAATAATATAGAATATATACAAATATGCAAACCTGGTATCGAACCTAACCCCCCTTGATGGCAGTTACATCACCATCACCACTGATGCTGTGGAGCAGGCACTGGGAATGTCCCAGTGACAGACAGAACTGTATTCGGGAGTTGGATTCAGGAACACACAGATTGGGATTGAAGATAGAATGGACAGAGTCCTCCTTGGATGCCGACCATTGAAGAAGAGAGGAAGGAAGAGCAAAACTCATGTGATCCTTCAGCTTTATACCAAGTATAACATACGTGGGATGGAATACCTTGCTGAAAACTAAAATCACTGAGCAGAATTGTTCTGTTCTAACTCAAATCAGGACAGGACTATCTAAATGTGACAATTAACTTGGGAAATCTTTGCACACACAAAAAAGTTCACATCTGTTAAGCATTTCTGGATGAAATAAAGCTGAAGTCTGCATTCGATAGCCTGAACCTAGAAGTGGCCTTTTGGAAAAGATCATGCCAGTAGCAGCTGACTGGGGTTGGTTTGACTGCCTCTAGGACTAAAATGACGTTTTTGGAAACTTTCAAGCAGGTATGTGAGTACCTCTTCTAACTCCAGCAGTGTGCGCATGTATGTTATATAGTTACCTTTGCCTTTAAAACTTGATGGAAACTAGCAATCTTGTGCATCTTGCCTAAGCAAACAAAGACTACTCAAGAGCTAATATACATATCAGAGGTTTGGTTTGTTCTACAATCAAAGGGAGAAGAGAGGCTTGCAGTAAGAGTTGCATGAGGAGGAAAATTAATCTGTTGAGTGCTTAACCAGGCCTTTTCTTTAAACTGAGCCCTTTATTTGGAAGAGCTGGGCATGATAGATCGTTAAAGTACAACAGAAGGTGCCGAGTAATAAAGAATTACAAAAGATTGAAGAAATCCAATAATTCAGCAGTTTGCACATTAGTTACAAAACAGAGGCAGTAAATGTTGAATGGATGAGTGACATTAAAAGCCCTCTTTATGGTCCAAAGTTAATTTGAATAACATTAATTTACAGTTGACAAATTGTGTCTTTTTAGCATTGGTAATCCAACCATTTATTAAGCTGTAAAAGCAATGGTAATTAAGTATTACTGCCCAGCAATGCTGATAGTTACAGTGGGGACTGGTGCAGAATAACACTCCCTAATACGATGTTAGTGAGAATACAAAAGTTTCCTCCCCTAGCG
>WEIS01027298.1:0-16771 GCA_013389965.1 Todus mexicanus
CTACAACTGCCTGGAAGGAGGTGCTGGAGAGGTGGGCGCTGGGCTCTTGTAACTAGTCGTAGAATAAGAGGGAATGGCCTCCAGCGGCACCAGGGGAGGTTTAGACTGGACATTAGGAAAGATGTTTTCATGGAAAGGGCTGTCAGGCGATGGGACAGGCTCCCCAGGGAGGGGATGGAGTCCCCATCTCTGCAGGTGTTTAAAAGCCATGTAGATGTGGTGCTTGGGGACATGATGTAGTGATGGACTTGGTGGGGTAGGGTAAATGATTGGGCTTGATGATCTTGAAGGTCTTTTCCAACCTAAATGATCCCATGATTTGGGCACCTCCTTCCACCTGAGTCGATCTCCAGGTGACCATGGAGAACCTTCTGGCTCTGCCTTTGTCATAAACCTGTTTTGGTTGGAAGAGACCTTTTAGATCATCAGGTCCAAGCTGCAGACCCTGTCCTGCTTTCATTGTGATCCTCTCCACCTCGGGACGTGTATGCTCTTGTGCGAACTCACATCCTGCAGGTCATCATCGGTACGTTGTGTGTTGTAGATCGAGAACGGTCAGGCCAGAGCTGTCTTGTGTGAAATTCCTGCACCAGGGCTCTGTGGTCTGTTGTGGAGTGTTAAGAACATGCGAGACACTGGAGCTGGGTGGCAACCGACCTATGGCTTTGGAAAGACAGAGTTGAAAAGAGCAAGGTCAAGCAGTGTCTGTGACTATTCCAGTGCTCCTCTGGCCTTCTCATGGTAGCACTAAGCTGCTTCTTGCACTTGCTGCTTTGGCTGGGTGGAAGGTATGCTTGAAAAACTATTGTTGACAACAGTTTATTTCTCTTCAGCTTCAATTTAATGATCCGTCCCAAAGACCTGGAACCTGTAGAAACCACTGGGAGATTTGCAGGGCGTGTGCTATGCTAGGAGCTGGGGACTGCAGCGCTGCAGCCCTTGGCTCCGAGCTGTGCCTGCGGCCTGACAGCTTGATGGACTGGGTGGTTGTGGACCCTCCTGGAAATTCTGCCTTCCTTTTGTCGGGTTGTGCCATTCTGAAGGTGTTTCGTGAAGTGTTTTACAGTTCTGCTCCTGAACTTGAGCTCAGAGGTGTTACAAAGGAATCTTACATTGAAGGGAAGGAAGGTGTAAGGGTGTGACTGAGTCAGGAGTAGCATTGGGATTACCTTACTCTGGGAACAAGACTGGGATGATGGAAAGAAGGCAAGTTGTTTGATAAAATGTTCCTTGTTGTGCAGTGCTTTAACGTGTGCTTATAACACTCTTAGGTTAAGTCTTCCTCGATGCATTCTGGTGAAATCCGTGCGTTGCCCTCGCAGCTGCTGGGGATTGTAACGAGCGATTCAATGGCATCGCTGCAGTGCGGGTCTGGAAGTGCTGTGAGGTTCCTTGACTCCTGGAGCCTTCGCCTTGCAAAGCTACTACAGTCAGCATGCTCTTCAGCGTGAACTCTTTTCCCCCCCAAACAGTGTGAATCTTACCACAAGAAATGAAATTGAGTCTGTATAATGATTTGGGTAACAGATTGCCAGAAAATAATATTTTTTAGGGCTGTAGGTGATGAATATCCATAAGGTCCCTTTGAGAGGCCAAGGATGCCACAGAATTACATTTGGTAGGTAACGGTGTGGGCAGGAGGAATGGAGTCACCTGCACTTCTATTTTTGCACTGTTACACAAATATCTAAAGTCACGCAGCACTTCTTTGTGGTTGCGGTCCCAGAACCACACGGGTCTGTTGCAGGACCTGTACCCTTGAGCTGGAGGAGGTTACAGAGCAGTAGCAGTTTGTGCAGTTTGCAGGTGACACTGAACTCAAGGGGAGGTGGTTGATGTCCTTGAGGGCAGGGCTGCCATCCAGAGAGCCCCCAGGAATCAGGACTGAGAGGAACCTCCTGAAACTCAGCAAGGACAGGTACCAAGTTCTGTCCCTAGGGTAAGAGGACTCGCCACAGGGGTATGGGTCAGGCACTGCCTGCCTGGGGAGCAGCTCTGTGGCAAAGGGCCTGGAAATCCTGGTGGCCAGTGAGGTGGGCAGGGCCAGCAGAGTGCCCTGGAGGCCATCTGTGTCTCGAGCTGTGTGAACAGCTAGTCTAGTCAGCTATGGCTAGTGAGCACTCGTTAGACCACATCTAGAATACTTGTCTGGTTTTGCTCCCACCCCCCCAGTGACAAACAGGAGTGAGTTCAGCAAAGAGCCATCAGGGCAGCTGTGGAGCTGCAGCACTCACCCCATGAGGAGACACTTGGGGAGAGGGGTTTTTTTTGAGGTGGATCTGACAGCAGCTTCTGGAGCTGTGAGGAGATTCTCAAGACACTGGGAAGTGGGAGAGGATGGAGAGAAACAGAAACAAGAGATTCAGCCTGGGTATGAAGAGATGTTTTTTCAGTGTGAGGAGAGCCAAGCTTTGGAGCAGTTTGTCCATAGAACCTGTGCCATCTCCATCTGTGAGTATCTCTGAGACCTGCCTAGAAAATGCTCTGGGCACCCTGATTTGATGCTGCTGCTGCTTCGATCATGGGGTTTGTAATGGAGACCTCCTGAGGTCTCTTCCTGCTGAATTATTCTGTGCTTCTGTGATTCCTCCTCTCTCATCCTAGTCAAGCAGCATGGGAGGAATAAGCTGTTCTCCTTTCTGTGCTGTCTTTGGTATGGAGAAACTTGCAGAAACCAAGAGGAGGAGCTAAAGGAGTGCAGCGTTTGCCAGCACCATGTCGCTGAGGTAAAGAAATGTAGATCATGTGTGTCAGAACAAAAAATACGGTGTCATTGTGCAGAGTGAAGAAGATGCTGGAAGTAAAAGTGCACAGCAGATGCTACAGGATGGGTCCCCAAGAATTTTAAAGGGACTCGAATGTTAAATTGCTGCTCCGTGAATCATGCTGTAAAACTTTCTACTGAAGGTCAATTTGGGACCAGATAAATGTAAGCTGGTAAACATGGGGCAGCCTTTAGTAAGGCTCTAAGGCAAAGAGCAGGGGGAATGCTGGGGTTGTTCCAGGTGAGTCAGCTTTTGCTCTGCCTCTCATGGTTAAAATTAATATTTTTCACAAAGAGAACAATCAACCATTGGAGTAATGTCCTCAGGGCCGTGGTGGATTCCCCTACATTGGACAGTTTTAAGGCTCAGCTTGACAGAGTGCTGGGTCAGCTCATTTAGGCTCTGTTTCTTTACCTCAAAAGGTTGGACTAGATGATCAGGGAGGTCCCTTCCAACCTGGTGTCCTGTGATTCGCTGTCAAGTTGGAATGAGAAGGGTGTGATACATGCAATTGTTGTGGCAGAGTCGGTCTGTGTGTAAGAGAAGAGCTCTCTGAAGGAGTCCTGGGACTGTCAGAAAGCTTTTAGAAAATTTTCTTCTGGGAAGCTTTTTAAGAAACTAAACTGCTGCAGACAACTCTTGAATTCAGAACTGATGAAAAGGTTGAAGACAAGAGGGAGAAGTGACAGGTCATGTTTCACTCTGCAGGGGGTAATCAAGATTCCATGTGAAGCTGGACTGCTCAGCATGTCCCTGAATGATGTGGAAAGGGGTGAACAGTGGTGTGGCAAAGCTGCTGATTGTGCTGCTCAGAGTGAGAATTCAGTGACAAAAATTACAGAGTGGTTTCCCAAGAGTGCGTTGGGTGTTCAGACGGCAGGTGGAGGTCAGCGTTGGTCAGCAGTGATGCTGGGGGAGGAAACAGCCCAGATGATCCCTTAAGAAGTAATGGGCTGCCCTAACTATTGTCACTGGGAGAAGAAATCCATTGTCAGAGTGGAGAGTTTCCTGAAAATACCCATTCACTGTGCTGCCGCGAAAGCCAAATGGACCGTTAAGGAGGGAACAGAGAACAAAGCGCGACATAAATTCCTCATGGCTCTGCAGTCAGTGCTGCATGCATTACTGGCTGGCTGCACTTGGGAGGGATAAAGCAGGGCACAAAAAAATGCAGCACAGAGACGTTCACAGTGGTGTGGGAAGGCTGCTGTTCTCAGAAGGAGCAAATACGTGAAGTTTTCTGCCTGAGAAAGAGTTAGTAGAGATGGACTCTCTAAAATTGTAAGCAACAGAGAAGCTGAGCGAGGCGTTATTTGGGACCTCTCATCAAGCTAAGATCAGATGAAAATGAGTCTGAAAGAAGCAGAAGGGTGTAGGTTGTTTCCCCAGTGTGCAAGCTGTGGAACTCCTCGCTGTTGAATATTACAGGTGGAAACGTTTTGAAAATGGTTTTGACATTCCCGGAGTGAAAAACCCATCAGGAACCATTAAATACAGCTGTGGATACCTCTGGCTTCGGGAGGTTCCTAACACCAGAGTATCGAGGGGGTGTGTCGGAAGGAGCGTTGCTCTCCTTTCACCTCTGTTTGTAAGCTCCTTGCAGGCTGGTTTGTGTAACACAGTTACAGTTCGGCCAACAGGACCGTTGACTCTCCCCGCTGTGCTCCCGCTGCTCTCCTCTGTGCAGAGCGTGGGCAGCTCCCATGGCTCTGCTCTTTGTGAGGAAGCCATCGAGCTCCCTGAAGCAGGGATCTGGCCGGTGCTTGTACAAGGGCATGGGTAGAAATGCACAGAGGTGAGCCTGCGAAACAGGCAGAACTGCCCAAGAGGAATCTCCTCTCTGACTTGATAAAGCTGTTCTGGAGGAATATGGGATGTCAGCTCTGCAGTAAGGACATGGTGACTGTTTCTTCCTGCCTTGTCACCCTCGAGCAACTTACAGACATGTCTGCAGCGACTCAGTCTCTTCCCTGCTTCTGCATCTCCTGTCTGCTGAGAAAGTGCAGGGGAATAGGCACCACCTGACAGCTTGGGGGTGGGAGATGCGTTATTGTTGGTATTTTGAAAGATGAAAGGTCGCCTGATGACCTTTATTGTCTCCAGGTTTTAAATAAAAACAATGCCTGAGACTGTTCTGGGGGAGGACGGGGTTGTGGAGCAGTGCTGCTCTGCGTGTGTCTAAAGTGGCTTGACTCCATCATCCGCTTGTTCCCAGTGAAGTGGGGATGGTGTTTCCATTCCCCCTTTAGCTGATCCATCCAGGTAACTCGGTGCACCACCTTCGATGATAAACATGTGTGCCACGGCTGGCATCATGTGACTTGAGGATAATTTCACGGTGGGTGAAAATAATCCCTTCCTCTAGGTCTTGCTATGTTGGAGACCGCAGGAATATCAGAGCAGGAACAGCGTCACTCTGAGGAGGTGCATGTCCACGAGGAGGGGCCATACTTCAATGCTATGAAGAGGAACAGCATCTGGAACACATTGCTCTAAATTCTGCTGATAAGGAGTTTTAATGCCAGCCTCTTACACAGTTGAAAAACAGCCCTGCCCGCTTGCCTGGTCAGGCAGCAACTTCCATGTTCTGTGGTGATAGTATTGAGTCTCTGAGCTACCAGCTTTTGTCCTCTGGAGATGTGGTGGTGGTAGATGAATGGCTCCAGGCTGGAGATTTGTCTTTCTTTTTGCCTTTCTACATCACGTGTTCCTGTTGGCCCTTTTTGCAGGTAGAAAAGGCATTTCTAAGTCTGTCTTCAGCATGGTGTATGTTGTGACATCTTGTGTATGAAGAGGTGTCCAACTCAGTCCTTTGCAAGGTCATTTGTTGCCAGAAGCTGAAATACACAGGTGGCTGTAAAGATGGTGCTGCCCTTGGCAAACTCACTCGTGTCAGTCTGGGCATGCTGACCCTCTTTAAAGTCTGTTATCCATCTTACTTGAGACTAGTCCTGTGCAGGAGACAACCAATGCTTGGCTTGAATGTGATCTCAGATATAAATATCGGCTTTATGGCTCTTGTAAATGTTCTTTCAGTGTTTTGTCTTCCAGGGTAGCTGGCTTAGCACATTTAGTTTGGTGCTTTACAACCGCATTGATTCTCTGATATTTGCATGGTATGATTTGCTGTCCATTTGTATCACAAGAACAAACGTAGGTACAACTGTAGCATGAAACTTGTAGCATCACTGTGCTTCACCAGTTCAGCATGGTTTTGCTTATGGTCAACTCCTTCCCGACAGAACTGGTTTAGTGCCTGTGACTTGGAGAGTAACTTCTGTATTGCTCTGGGTACCTCTTTGAATGCATCATTTTATGCCATAAAAAACCGCCAAGTACTGTATGGGAGGAGGGTTTTATAAACATGACCACGTGTGCTTGTATAGTGGTCTCTTGGCTGTAACTTGAATCCCAGTAGAGTGGGTGACGAGCAAAAATCAGCAGATACCCTGTGAAAGGATAAATTGAGCTGAAATTTTTATCAGGAGTTAATGTTTTAATGTTGAGCTGAAGTTTGAACAGGGAAATTGGAAAAAGAAATGGCCACGTTGGGACACGTGATACCTGGCTTTCAGGAAGGAAGGGTATTGACAGCAGCCAATACTGTTGTTCACATGGTGAAATGCAGAGATGAGTGAAGTGAGAAGTTGTGAAGAAGAGATTTCAAGTGAGAAACCTAAATCCATCACAGATACTGGAGAAGGCTGGCCTTAATCTTTGTTCCTTGCTGAAAAATGTGGGAAATACAGCTGTAGCTCTCAGGTTTGCTGAAGAAAGGAGTGCTTTTGAAGTAGTCATTGAGGATGGAAGTCGTGATGGATACTGAAGAAGTTCCTCAAAGAAGCACATTTGTAGAGTGTAAAAACTATGAGCCTGAGGTGCTTGCTTGATTTTCCTTCCAAGTCTGATGGCAGATGCCCTCCATGCTCTGCACTGCTCTGACCTCATGGCTGACCCTGCAGGAGCTTGGTCAGGATGACCTCCTGAGGTCCCTTGCAACCCGAAGTACTTGATGATGATGTTATTGAAAACTGGTCCAATGGAGCTGTGGAGAGTGGTGTACAAGGGTTGCGCAGATGTTAGGTAAAGGGAACTCGATTTCTGACACTGCTGTTGTGAGATTCGGTCTGCAAACAGGATGTTTTCATTTGGAGTGTCAGTGACCATGGGGCAGTGGGTTCACCTGGGTTGGCTTCAGCAGCTACCATGACTACTTCCTCTGCCCCCAGCAGAAACAACTAAAGGGAACCTGTAGCATCTTCTGACCCAGCTCTGTATGAACGCGCTGATCTGGACTCAGTCGGTGCTTGCGCGCTTCAGCAGGGCAGGATGTGAAGTGTGGAATAGAAAATCCCACTTGTTTGTTCCTCCCTGCTTGCTTAATACTGTTGTTTAGTTTGGTCTGGCTTAGTTTCTCCAAAAAACTGAGAATGAAGAGGTTACATAAACTGGCTATGTGGTAGACGGAGCTTGGTTGTGAAGGAGGAGAGCTGGATTTCACTGCTGCTGAGGTTAAGAGAGAGAAGTGGAGCTCGAGCAGGTCTTTGCTGAGTGTTCCCTGTGCCAGGCCCTTCACTCAAGGTTTTGTAACCTTTTGGTTTTACAGACTTCATCTTGGGCAGAAGGCTTGATGTTTCAGATATCTTAAATCTACAAAATAAAAGGAGAGGAAGCACTTAGGAAGAGATGCACTTGAACTGCAGTTATTCATGATAAAGTTAGAAAGCTCCCAGCCAACTGGGAGAAAACCCAGTAATAAACCAGTTCTTTGGGGAAAGAGGAGCCAGTGAGCTGTGCAACCATCAGTGGAATTTCAGTCTCTGGAAAGATTCTTGGACCAACTCATTCACCAACTTGCTAGTGTCTCTAACATAATAGGATAAATCGATGCTGCACAGCTGATACTGTGTTATATGGTCTGTTGTCAGTCTAATTTGTGTTTGAGAGGAGAGCTGGCTTCTTGCTTAAACACGCACTGGGTACAAACGGTCTAAGTGCAGCAGGATTCCTGATAGCAATTTGCCACAACAATCATCAGTTAAGAACAGACTGTTTGGTAATATTAAGGTGTGCCGTTGACTGAAAACCTGTGTGTTGAGTCGTTATTGATATCATATCAATATCGTTATCAGTAGTTTATTGTCAAACACAAGGGGCTTTTCAATCTCTGCCATGGTTTGTACACCACTGCTTTACCAACAACGACTCTGCAGCCTGTGTGGAGAGCAGAGATAAAAAGGTGGTAGAAAATTGGAGAGAGGGCCTGAAATCATTGAAAGAAATACTGGGAATCAAGTACGGGACAGCTTAAGGAAAAGAAGACAATCAAATGCAGACAGGTTTCAAGATTGCAGGATAGTCGGAGCAGTGAGTTGCAACGATGTGAAGCTGTTGCATTTATTGTGGCTTCTTAGTTCATTTATATTGTTTAAAAATGTAGCTGAAAGGCAAATGTCCCGCTCAGGTCTGGAGTAGTGCAGAGAGCTGAAAGAATAATTACTGCTACAGTTAAGAGAGTATTATGTTGAGTACATCTGAGGATGAGGCTCTACTTTTGCAGCTGTAATAAGAGGAGGGTTTTCCTTTCTTCAAAAAAACCCCACAAGAAAACATGATCTGTAAAGAAAAATTAAAGGAACTGGATATGTTCGGTGTAAGCTTGGGAGAGTGAGAGGCAATTGTCTCCCAACCCAGAAAAGCCTCTTACAAGTGAGGGGGATATTAGAAGAAACTCATAACTGCCTTTGTGAAGTGTTGAAATGAGCTACTGAGGGAAGTTGCAGAACCCTTTTTTGAGAAGGATTTTCAAGACTTTTTTGTCAAGGATGCTGTCAGCACATTTGGCCTGGCCACAGGAGGCAGGCTGTGCTCACAGGACCTCAGGGCACACCTTCTGCTGCGCGCTTTCTAGAGCTAAAACCTCACAACTGCATTTCTTAAGCAGACTAGAGAAATGAAATGAAATGAAGGATTCACTACACTTATCAGCTACTCAGAACTTCAAGTTGCAGTTTGCAGTGGATTTACAGTACCAAACCAGCTGCTTATCCCTGTCTTTATCTCCTGTGCTCAGTCATGAACAGAATTGGTGCAAGCATTTTAATTTTGCCTTTGTTACAGAATTTGCTTGGCAGCTAAAAGAAACTTGTTTTTTCTGGACAAATTTCTTACTGGAGAAGGTCCCCCAGCCTGAGTGACTGTACAGATGATTCCTGGTGTCATTCTGCTCAGGCACAGGGTGCTCAGGAAGGTGCTTGGTACGTTCAGAGCTGTCTTAGGGTGTTTTTTTGGGACAGCTTAAGTGATGTCTCCAAATCACTCTCTGG
Organism: Todus mexicanus; assembly: GCA_013389965.1. Taxonomy (NCBI): domain Eukaryota; kingdom Metazoa; phylum Chordata; class Aves; order Coraciiformes; family Todidae; genus Todus; species Todus mexicanus. Next base: position 9,092 of record WEIS01027298.1, read on the forward strand.
ATGAACCTGGGTTGTCTGGAAAGGGACTGCTGACCAACAGTCTCCTGTCTTACCCCATCCAGGACCTTCTCCATCTATCCTGTGTGTAGGAACTTGACAAATTATGTTACTACAAAGTAACGTAGTAACAAATAAATAAAGTAACATAACATTGTAGAGAAGATTTGGGGGTTTTAAGTAAAAGTTGTAAATCGTTTGTTCTTAACCAGCATTGCAAAATTTTTGCCCACAAGAAAAAGAAATAAGATGCTGAGAAAATAAATGAAGTTTGTGCAGAGACCACAGAGAAGAATTAATGTTCATGATTCATTTGAGTAGCTACATTTTGGAATTGTCTTCTCCTTCCCACGTATGAGTAATTCCATGGGTATGATGTCTTTTTCCAAAAAGCTTGATGAGTTTTGCTGTGTAAGAATAGAAGTTATGACACCAAGATATTTTTTTTTATTATTTCTCTTGCAGAGTTTGGTGTTCATTTAGCAGAACTGACTGTGGATCCCCAGGGAGCTCTCGCCATCCGTCAGGTGAGTTTACGTGGAACAACAGAAAGAATTTTGATGGTAGTTTCCTTGATCTTAAAAATGTTCTCTCATGTTTGCAGGTGGAAAGTTGGTGGTAACCTTCTGTTACTGCTTCTCCATTTTCTTTCACATTTCGCTAGAGTTGTTACTTTCTCTTTCAGCATTTTTCAGGTATTATACCCTTACCTTTTTTGAAAATAGTGCTTTTAGGACTTAAACCTGGTGTGGAGACAGTCTTGTACTGGGAATGGGCACAACATGCTAGGTGGATGATGGCCATCAGCAGGCAGATGGGTGCCTTGTTTTTTTCTGTAGCTATTTTTGTCCTTGTAAAGCAAGTTTAGGTTCAGTATTTCTTTAGTTCTTATGTGGCCTGTATCTTGTGCCTTTTTAGAGGTGAAGAAATAAAGCTGCCACCTCTTATCAGTGTTATACAGCCCGTCGTTGCTCAAAGAGTGGCCATCAGCTCATCCTTTTATGCGGTAGCTTTTTTTTGTCCAGTTCACAAAGAATTTTGGCCGAAAAACAAAAGCAACATGGTCAGGCGGGAGGCTGAACAAACAGGTCAGGGATGACACTCACTATGGTTGCAAGATTTGTTACTGATTCTTGGCCTCTCTTCTCATATAGCTAGCGTCTGTCATTTTGAAACAGTATGTGGAAACTCACTGGTGTTCTCAGTCCGAAAAGTTTAGACCTCCAGAGACCACAGAAAGGGTAAGATTTGGTTTCACATTGTCTGGAATATTAATTTTGTAGGTGGTTTAAAACATGGCGTGTTCTTGTGTATTATGAGGATTAGTGGCTTCAATTAAGGTATTCTGACATTTTCCACTTGGAAAATCTGTTTTTGCTTGCTTAAATCAACCCTAGACTTGAAGCTTGGGCTGATTTCTGTAGAAGAAGTTCAGTAATGTTTCTGCTGCTCTAAGAGCAAGACTAGAAGAAGGCTGCTCTGTAAGTTATGCAAGTACTGATTCTGGGCACTCTTTATGCAGAGATTTGCTAAATCGTGGGGGTTTCAGCTTGGGACGTAAAGGCTGTTTTCCCCTGAGAAATTTCTATTTAAACGTCTGCAGAGTCAGTAAAAATCCATTCAGTAGGGGTCTTGAGCAGCTAAAATGGCCAGAGATTCTAGCTCTTTGCTGCTTTGATTTTTGACTGCGCCATCTTTCACATCTAGGGTATGATTCGTCCCATCCAGAGCTAATTGCTTGAAATAGATCCTGTGAATTATGCCTCAGAAGTGCTGGATTTTTTTACCCCGCCTCTTCAGGGTTGGATGACTAGTTCTTGTTTACTAATATCTTCCAAAGTAAATAAACACAGTTCCTGATGCTGGAGCTGGGATTTATCGGGGCTAACTCTGGATGACTTCCATGTACATATCTCCATCCTGCCCTGATTGCAGCTGTGAGCTGTTAGCTATGTGCTTGGCCAAGGGCTCTCTGTGAGAAGAGTACTGCCTTAAAACATGCCATGCACTTTTCCATTTAAAAAATTATGGGTCTTTCCATAAAAAAAATTACAGGATGTGGTGTAGTATCTTTTTTTTTTTTCTCATGAGCATTCATTTTGTAAAACCAGCGTTGAATCAATATCAGGATACAGTCAGAGGTGTATATATTTATATTTTAAATGAAGTTGGTTTATGACTGAGCATCTATCTGTTTTGCTTAAATAACTCTACAGGCAAAAGTTGCTATTAGGGAGCTCCTGCCCAACGGGTTGAGAGAATCGATCAGCAAAGTGCGCTCAAGTGTCGCTTACGCCGTCTCAGCAATAGCCCACTGGGACTGGCCCGAAGCCTGGCCTGAGCTTTTCAATCTCCTGATGGAGATGCTGGTCAGTGGAGATGTGAACGCGGTGCACGGAGCCATGCGAGTGCTCACAGGTATGTGTACGCGGGAGCTTTGGCAGGGCTGGTGGAGGAAGTGGTTTAGGCTTTTGCTTACCATAGTGTCCTTTCGCTTCACTCCAAATTGAAGAACATGGAATTTGCTGCTTCTCTTCTCCTGAGCATGATGCCTGCTGGTCACGGTGGAATTGCATTCTTGGGCTGAGGAAGGAGGTTCTGTGCTACAGGTTTTAGCTCAGAAGGAACACCCTGTTCTCCAGATACCCACACTTTTTAGCATGCTGTGTTTCTGCTTGCCTCCAAGGATTGCCAGGGGTAGGCCAGATGCCACTGGCCTAATCAGTACGAATCAATGTTGTTCCAGCATGCTTCATGCTTCCCAAGGATTCTGTTGTTGCTGATGTCTACAAATCTGTTTTCTTGTAAGAACTTCCCCTCTTCTTCCATTTTCTAGAATTTACACGGGAAGTGACAGACACACAGATGCCGCTTGTTGCTCCTGTTATTCTCCCAGAGATGTACAAAATTTTCACAATGGCAGAGGTACGAGCTTTACTGTGGAGCTGGTTCTGAACAGCATTAGTGGGAATGTCTCTCAGAGTAAAGAAACTCCAGATTTAATAGTAGAGCTCTACTGCAGGATGAGTTGGACTTAAAGTTTAATTTCCTCGATGATGTGCTAGTTGATGGCAGTTAATGTTTCAACAGAAATGTTGAAGCCAAGGATAAAATGAGAGAATCAAGTTAAAGCAAAAAATCAATACAATTAAAGTTAAAGGAAATAAATGTCTTGTGTTCCTGATCTTTTATTTAAACGTTTTTCTAGGTATATGGCATTCGCACAAGGTCGCGTGCAGTGGAGATCTTCACCACGTGTGCCCATATGATCTGTAACATGGAGGAGCTGGAAAAGGCAAGAGTTGAACTTAATGAACATACACTGAATTCAAACTGAACGAGGTTCTAAATAATAGTTAGTATGAAAATGAAAGGGTGGGGAATGACATGCTCTGCCAGCTGTAATCCTCAGGAAGAGGGGTAATTGAATATGTGATAAGTGGCTGACTCCCTCCTTGCCATGCATGCCTTGGCACTGGGGCTAGGTTTCCATAATTAAATGTAACTTGTGGCTTGTCAACAGACATGCATGTAGCAGCTCCGAGAAAGGGGAGGCAGCGCTGGGGGGAGATCATCCCTTTGTAGGAAATCCCTCTCATGGCTTCCAGTCTCCAGCTGAACATGTCCTGACAAAAGTTTTCTGGCCCTTGGGTAAGATGTTAGTTACAAGCTCCTGGAACTTCCTCAGTTACATGTCAGCCTCTTGTTCCCAGAGGGGTGGTGGAAACCAAATCAAGTTTCGGAAGAATAGCTGTTCAGAAAAAAGCACTATGCAGTGAAGCAACTTCCTGCTCATGAGTCTCCTGGCTGGCTCTGAGCACATCTGTATTTTCCATGGCCTTTGACAAGTGTGTTTCCCAGCATTCCCCAGACAATCAATTGTTCTTTTAAATTTTCTAAGCGGTGAGGATAGGAAAGGATGACTGTCAGTCTAGTGGCTGGTCATTGTTGGATGGCTCTATCTGCTGTTTCCTCCCTGTTTGCAGAGGGAGCAATTCACTGCAGATTTTTGGGAAGTTCTGGTCGTTGTACCATATCTGTACCACACTGACAAGGGTACTTACACAATATAGCACAAAGCCGGTACCAGTATCCAAATGATAGTCATTAGCTCTCAACTCTTATGTGGAGGAGGACTAAGAGTGGCCTTTGGCTTGTGAGCCAAACTTTTCCTGTTGAAATTTGGGCTTAAAAAAGAGAGAGTCTTTTTATAACTTGCTCCAGTGGCATTTTGTAGTTGATTTAAACACAGCTTTGCTCTTTGGGCTGTGGAGTTATGAGGAATATTCTCAATGAAATTATTTCTGTCCAGTATTGCTTGCTCTGCTTACGGAGTGCGTTGACATCTGGAAAAATACTTGCTACATTTTCCTTGGAAGAATCATCAGGGTAATCTTCAGGCCAGCTGCGGATACCTCACAAAGAGCTTGTTTGGTTTGGGGGAGCGTGGCTCAGGAGGGAGATAAACACCATCTGCAGGGCTCACTGTAATTGCTGGTGGGTGATGTAGTGACCCCAGGTTTCTTTTATAGCCTGAGGGTTCTGAATGGTTGGGTGCAGGGCATGATTCACCTCATCTAATGGAAGTGCTGCTTTAGGAGGATGTGCTCTACTCCTGAAACTCTCTGGACTGGATTATCTGGTCTCTAAATAGAGCCTGAAGTGATTAGCTTAGATGTAGGTGTGTGTTTTGGAGCAGACTGTGCTCTGTGGTTTGGAAGGATGGGATGCAGCTGAGCTTTAGTTCCCAGCATGAGGAGAGAGCCAAAGTGATGTCGGAAACAAGTATTTCATGTGGTTTTGCAGTTGTCGTGAGTCCCTCTTTGATTTTTTAGCAGAAAAGTGCCATTTCCAGTGCTTTGCTTGTCAGATGTTGGGGGTTATGTGTCTGGTGTTCACCTGTGCTCATGTTCCTTACCACCAGGGTGCTGCCAAAGTCCTGATTTTCCCTGTGGTGCAGCAGTTCACGGAGGCCTTTGTGCAGGCTCTGCAAATGCCTGACGGACCAACGTCAGACAGCGGGTTTAAAATGGAAGTCTTAAAGGTAAGTCAATTCAAACTGGTTTAAGAAAGAGTTCAGTGCCAGAACACTACCAGATGTGCTGGAAAAGAGAGAAACTTGAGTGCCTGTTGCCTCTCTTAGTGTTGTTCATGTTACGAAGTGAGTGACACTTCTTGGCTCCCAGCACCATACAGCACTGAAGTCAGTCATTCTGCCTGTGCTGCAGATACCTATCATGAAAACCATAGTGATCTGTTGCTTAAAGTGATCCATAGGGATCGATCTGTAGGACAATCTGTCTTTGTCTTTTGCTGATCTAAAACATACTCATCTTGTGTGGACACCACACTCAGGAGTTGAGTATCAGTCTTTCCTAAAGATGCTGCAGAATTCTGCGAAGTTTTAAAAGCTTATGTGCAGGCACTTTTCTAGAACTTGATGGCTCTTGAAGGCTGAACTGTCTCTACAAAAGAGAGCTGGAAGGTCTTTGTTTTCTCCTGGTTTTGTGGTGAGAGAAGATGGATTGGAGAGCTGTCTGTGCATGCAACTCGGGGCTGGTGTGGGTATGAGATCCTTCCAGCAGCTGGGAAAGCGCTGGAGTTCTGGGCTGTGCTGCATTGCAATGTGTGAGAGAAAGAGAAGCTCAGAAACAGAGGTTGCAGAATCAAATCCAGATCTTTCACCTGCTTGCACGTGTGCCGGGACAAGCAAGACTTGGGTGGCAGTGTCCAGGTTTCTGATGCTGGACAGTTGAGGCTCTTTCAGCTATGTTCCCTGACAGAAACAATAGGAAAGAGTTATTAAAGACAAGCATCACAAGCTTTTCATAATGACCAGCTTCACACAGGAGCCGTGAAAATAAATACTGGGAGGATGCTGTTGTATTATACAAACTAACAACTCCAAAGTTCTGTGTCATAGAACTTGTTTTCGAAGTCCTGTTACGGATGACCATGCCCTGGTTACAGCATCCTGACCCTCCTCGGTGAGGGACAATGGGTGGGGTATGCTGGAAACAGCAGGAGCACATTTCTTGCTGTGCAGCACCGAGTGGACGGGAGTTGGGGGTGGGATGTTGGCAAGTTTAGTTGAGAGAGTGTCTCTTGCAGGTTTTTTCTCCTTTCGGTTGGATTCCTGGGACAGAAATATATAGGAGCAGTGACTCTGGGCTACTCTGCAGGGTGTAATCTTAGTTTGAACAGGCCACAGTTCGAGCGTGTCTGAATCTCTGATTCCGGATACATACCTTTGGGTGTTTAATGAGTAGAAGTAGTTTCCAACCTACACAGAAAGCAGCTGTAATTGATAGCTTCACCCTAACCATAGACCAGTTCTTCTGTTCTCGTAACATTCATACATTTTGCAGCCTTTTTTGTTATTTACGTAACAGCACTGACTGGAATTGGAGCTATTTGTGCTTGTGTGTCCAAACAGTCTCCTGAAAGATGTGACAGGTTGGAAAAGTATTTGAGGAAATGTCCTTGAGTTCTTGCTCTGTTCCTTTGTGTGTGGACATCTGGCCACTGCTGGGTGAGTGCAGTACAGGAGAGGACTTGGGTCTGAATCCCCTGCTGTGTGTTGGGTGGCATTGATGGCTGTGGAAAATCAGGACAGATTTAAACAGTAAATTCAGGAGATCTGCTGCTAACAAATGGTTTGTAGGAGGCTTTTTGCAAAGGGATAAATACTCTGTTGACTCAGGGCTGTTCATGATGTTGTCACTTAGGGTTTCTAAGCTGATTTTCTTAAGGGAAAAGGAGAAAGTCTAACCAGTTTTCTTAAGGGAAAATGGATTCAAGTGAATGACCCATAAATTGCCTTCCTTTCCAGAAAAGTGGATTTTAGAGTCACTCTAATGCAGAAGTAAGAGACCTTAAGCGATTAGTTAAGCCAGCTCTACAGATGAGACCATTACAGAAACCCCTTGAAATGCTGATGCAATGGAGAGGGGAATTGAGACCTTTTTTAATGGTACATTTTCAACCAGATGCAAACTCAATCCTGTCTTTTTTTCCTTAATGAAGTGCTATGCAGCTAATGACAGGAAGATGATTTGTTTTCCTTCCCTGTCTCTTGAGAGCTTTGTAGTCCAAGGTTCATGGAGTTCCTGGTGGAAATCAGAGGCAGCCCTGACCCAAAATGTCTTGCTTTCCATATAAGAACATTATGCAGGCCAGTGTCAAAAGCTGTAAGGAGTAAAACTGCAGTGTACCCATCTGCTGACCCGCTGGGACAGTTACCCTGTTTAACAGAGTAAGTGGGCTGGATCACATTGCGGTGAACCACTGATTGTGAATTTGTCCCCAACCTTGCCAAGTTAGAAGCAGCTATCAGCAGGAAAGTCAGTGCCTTTAACTCTTGGAGGAGGTGGGAGCTTTGACGATAACAAAAATATTTTCAACCATGAGCACTAGAATGAAGTACCCTTGGTAGAATTTATTGTCTTGTTGTTTGTAGTTTAGCATGAATTCCAGTGATACCTCTGAGAATGAGTGAGCTGCAGCTAAACAACTCTTGAATCTCAATTCCAGTGTTGTTGAATGTGCCACTATTGATGATTTGAGGGAAGCAGTGATTAAGCTTGTCAGATGACAAGAGTTAGGGCAAATTTCATAGCAAGGGAATACAAATATGATGTGCTTATGCCAAGGGTTATTGCTGGGCTGGCCGCTAGACAAATG
>WEIS01027302.1:1180-15001 GCA_013389965.1 Todus mexicanus
TCAGCAGGACCGTGATCCTCTCCACCTCAGTCAAGGAGAAAAGCACACAAACAAGCAAACATATAAACTGTAGTCTAGCTTTCATGAGACTGAACACTAAAGCAATGCCTCAAAGGTGGTCCTTGTCTCTTCTTTCCCAAAAATGTTAGATGGTGATCTTGCCCATTGGTTTGTTGAGGCCTGTTGGGGATGGGAGAAAGTTCCTTTGTGTTACTAAAGATTATGAAATTTGAAGAAAAAAATTAAGCAAAATCCTGCTCTGTAGAGCACTCAGATGTGCAGCATGGATGTACAAAAATGGAGTTTCTTGCTCCATCTTGCAGGAGTCAAGGCATTGGAATCAGAAGGAACAGAGCAGACTTACAGTTGTTGCTCAATTCCACAATCTTGACCATGAAATCCTTCCTTTTCACAAGTGCTCAAGCCAAACACAGTTTCCCTAGTGCATCTACCAGCCTAAAACTGTCCCAGAAAGCCATGTTGTCCCTTTGATTAAGGATGACAAAGCCAGCAAAATGCAGATCAAAATATCAGCTCTTTTTGAGCTCAACAAGAAACAGTAGCATCAGCAAGTTCTTAATGCCCCATTGACTTTATTTCTACATGATAGCAATACAGATGGTACAGTGAAAAATCTAGCAGCCAGAAGAGCTACATAAAACGTAGAATTTCAGGACAATTCTGCAAAGCACCATCCTGTTGAAATGCATCTGTTCAGCCACAGAGACAAGCCATGCCAGTTACAGATTAATCTAAAGTAAGTTTTAAGAAGGTACACTGCAGTCTGCACTAGCACAAGTTGGGGGTTAAAACAACTAAGTTTTTGACTTTGCAACAGAGTAAAGCAGAACAAGTAGCCTGTGCTGTCTAGTGAAGTGCATCTGAAAACAAGTTCAGCCATAAAGCATTAGTCTAGTCAGGGATTAGATAGGGGTTTATCACATTGATTTAATATCTGTCTGTATTACGCAACACTTTCTCTAGAAAACTGAAAAGAGCTGCCTAGCCTCACAAACATTTGCTAATGAGCCATACCCTACCTTTTATTTTTATGCTGAATTTCTTTAAAAAGGTCATAGATTTTTATACCTGAAACTGTGGCATGTTTAGGGCTTTGAATGTTATATTAGGAAAGGAACATAATGGTGATAATCTCTCCTTCCAGATGGAAGGATATAAAGGACTACAGATGGGTCTAGCAAAAAGCACCTACATACTGCTGCTACTGATGACAGCAAACAAATATTGCAGTTTTCTGCCTTCTGTATATGTGGAACAGTATGTTTAGATCTCTGTTCAGCACGGCACTTTGCAGTCCTGCTCTGTTAACTCCTGTGCTGCCTGCAGAGCTAGGCACATCTATTGACTACAACACGTCTATTGATGCACACATTTGTGGGGCTGGATGGGAGACATGGTTTTAGTGGTGATCTGGCAGTGCNCAGCACTAAAGAAATGATAGACAAGACAAGCAATAGAAGCCAGGAAGGCACTACCTGTACCAAGTACGCCAGCTTTCCCTGCTCCAGCCATACCAGCACTCCACACAAAAGCAAGTCAAAACCAAACACCCCCACTTGACCCCAGCCCTCCCCTTATATAGGAGCCTGACTCAGTGTGGTATCCAATATCCCATTGGCTGGTTGGGTTGTTTATCCCGGCTGTGGCCCCGCCCAGCTGCTTGAGCCAGCAGCTGTTTGTTGTAATTAACCCAAACCACAGCAACTTCCTGGAAAAAGTGGCTGCTTATGGCTTGNGAGCCACGCAACGGCGCCAAGGGAGTTGGCAAAAATGTGCACCAAGCCACTTTCCATTGTTTGTCAGCAGCCCTGGCTAGCTGGGGAGGTTCCAGTTGATTGGAGGTTAGCAAATGTGACACCAATCTAAGAGAAGGGCCAGAAGGAGGATTCGGGGAACTACAGAGTTGTCAGTCTGGCCTCAATGTCTTGGAAGGTTATAGAGTGGACCACCTTGAGCACCATCACAGGAACGTACAGGACACCCCCGTGATCAGACTCACTCAGCATGGGTTTGTGAAAGTCAAGTCCTGGTTGACTAATTTGATCTCTATGTGTAACAAGGTGACCCGCTGTCATGGTTTAACCTCTGCTGNGCTTCAGACATGGGTATCATTTAGGACTGGAAATAAACCTTTAAAATATGTATTTAATTAAAAATTGTCAAGACAGGATTTCTTACACTCTGCTCTCAAGAATCTGGCTGCTTACAGAATACAAGAGCAAAGTGACAGGTTTCCCCTGGAGTGATGTCTGCTCTTTTTCCCTGTGCTCCTAGACAGGGTAATTGGGAATTGACATTATTATTATTATTGAAATTCTCTGACGTTAATGATGAAGAAAGGTAGTGCATATGCTACTGCTTTTTCCTAGAGATTAAAATAATCAGTTAAGGTGGTGGGCAAACTTTTTGTACCTGATTTTTATTTTCTGCTGTTTCCAGAACCAGAATATACATACTGGTTCTGCACTATACAATACCCTCCCCCTAAAAATGTTCTTTCCACAGTGCAGCACAAAAGAAGGACAGCTCAGCTCCTCCACAGTCTCATACACTGCATAGGAAAAACCTATGTTCACTACCAAATTTTTCATAGTCATCAGTTTCAAAGATATCAGGACAATATAGATGCTAATTTATAGACTGTAATAATTTGCATGACATTTCTTAGCCTTCTAATTTAACAGCCAGCTGTCGTTTTCATTTTTAAAAAACTTCTTAAGAACACGTTCTCACTTTCTCACAAAAAAATGCAAGTGAAAATTATGGGAGGAAATCATCTAGGCAATTCCAGAAGGAAAAAAAAGTCATATATATAGGTAAAAAAATGCTATTAGTTGCTAGGTGACAACATTTTTACCCGTTCTGTCAGAGTATTTGCAAAATACTTACAGCTAAGAACATGAATGTTTCAGAATCTCATCAATTCTCTATCAGGTGAATATATGTGAAAAGGAAGAAAACCATGCTTGAGAAGCAAGCCAATGCTGCACACACCAGGAAGAACAAGTTAAATAATTTAGATGGATCTATTAAAGGTAGAAATGCAGATGGAAGATTATGAAATGAGATTATATTGATTAACATGTCATGCATATTGTGGGAGAGTAATCAAAAGGAACTGTTAGATTGCCAGCATGCCCACAGATAAAGTGCTCTGATTGAGTTTGCCATATAGGTGTGAGCAGAAGAACAGTTTCAGGTTTCGCGCACAAGTTAAACATCAGAAAGCTGGATGCTAGCAGTTTTCCAGTGTAGCAGCAGGTAAAATACAGGTCAGTTTTGTAGGAACTACATCGCCTGAAACAAAAAGCAGCTGGAGGAATTCTGGAAAAGAGCAGGGAAATGGTACCATGAATACTGAGACAGATTTGTGTGAACACTTAAAATCATTACCTATACATTGATTAAGGGACTACTGAAGTGAGACACAGTGAAATGTCAACATATTGAAGCAGAGAGATGTACAAAAATGAAAATTTCACAGAATTCTATTCTTCTGGAGGATTCTCAACTCTGAAAGCAACACCAATTAGTTTTGACATGTAGAAATAAACTAGAATGCTCACATTTTTATTAATATACATAAAAATTAGATAGAAAATGAATATTTAAACAATTTTTGCTTTCATGGATTATGTACAAAGGCAATCGCCTCAAACTTATATTAAACCTACACATACATGCCCAAAAAGGGGAACTGAAAAACAAGAAGAGCAATTTTCATAGAAAATGTGAAATGTGCTGTGAGACACTTTCCAGAGCTTAACCTCATATTGTGACACCGCTACCACATTACTAAAAAATGATAGTATATAAACCAAAGCCAGTCTAATTCTTCATCACGGTAGGGACCAAATGGTGCAGCTGCCGTGACCTGCAAGGAGGGTCCATGCGAGCCAGAGCCTTGAGCACGTACCAGCAGCTTGCCTGGCTTTTGTTCCTGCCTGCAGAGAAGAAATCACCAGTGGGGTGGCAGTTCCCTGTAGCTTTAAAAATACAGATATTAAAAAGCATATATTGAAAAATTACCCCTTTCAAAACATTTAGAACAATTATGGTAGCATACTTCACCTATCAGAATGAGTTGTATACTTGACGACAACAGAAAAATAATTGGATTCTCTTGGGTCTCCAAAGTGAGCACAAATCAGACAAATCATAAACCAGGTATTAAGTCTTATTTAAAATAGTACAGTACATCAGTGCCTGATTGCTTTCTTAATCACCTTTGTTCCGTACAGAGCATCTTTCTTAGTCATTCTTTTCTCCTATACATAACAACCCCCATGTAATTATGCTGCTTTAATGTTATACTATTTTGGATTAAGGAAGCTCCTCCTCTGCTCTTAGTGACAATTATTCTCCTCTGTACAAGAAATTGGTTACTTTTTCCCAACAACAGACTTGACGTCCATTGTGATATCAAAAAAGTTGTTTGATTAGTTAAATGGTGATCATTTTCAGAAATCACTACATGATGATTATCTACCTTTTTTGATACCATGCTTTTGATGAATTTGTCTCCATATATGGTGTCTGAGAATTCCTTGCTAGGATTTAAGCCTAAATCTTAGTAAAATAATAGAAACTACAGCAAGTTTCTTTGTCTGACACAAAAGTCAGACGTTTATTTTCGCTGTCATTGCCTTCAATGAACATGGCTCCCATTGAAATGTCTATCCTTCTCTTTCACCACAAGTATGGTGAATTCAAATGAATGTCATTTGTTAACTCTGTAACTCTGTTAATGCTCACAAAACTCTATCTGTCTATGGCTTAATAAAGGCCAAGGCAAAATGGGTTTCATGGTCTTATCATGGCTCCAAGTGGACACACATTGCTGTGGATGAGTATGTTTGACATAGTTTGATTTATCAACAATTCAGGATCCACTGATAACATGAGATAAACCAAAGGCTAATTTTATCAACACTTACAAGTGATTTAATAAAACAGCAAATTAATTACAGGTTCAAGGGTGACGAGATTCATACTAACTTCCTACAAGGTATCTCCATCCAAAGCATGTATATATGCATAGACACAAAGCTTACAGACACAGCAATACTTGGTCAGTGAAACATGAAGATGCCCACATTCATAAAAGCAAATGCATAAAATTGAACACCTAGACATATAGAGAGGTGGGTAAAAGAGACAAACTTATAGCAAAAAATTCCCATTTCAAGTTTGGAGTAAATACAGTGCATCAGCATTTCTTAACAGGTGGGATTTAATGGTTGAACTTGATGATCTTGAATGTCTTTTCCAACCTGAACGATTCTATGATTCTGTTCTATAAATCAGTATATGCTGGTTTCAGTCTTTGAGTTGTGACTCCCGGGGATTTAAAGTAGTGATAATTCATGGCTGAATAGCACTGGTTCAGATCAAAACAAGCAAAGCAAGTACCACTTTTTTATGGGGACAAATCTGCAAGTCTTGCTTTATTGTTCCTCTAGACAGGAATATTTCTTCTTAGATGAGGAATATTAATGTAACAGCAATGGGACATTTAATGCTGATCTCTGCAGACTATGAAATCTTAATATTCAAAGAACTGAGAGGTTATTTCAAAAAACTTTAACTGCTGAGCTAATCTATTCAATGATGAGTTCAAATTCATTCTGAGAAAAGATAGAGCTGCAGTTGAAAGTGTTTGTTCCAACATCTGTGTTGCTGTTTCAAGACTTCATAGTAAACAAATATGCACAGTAAAATCTCTTCATGTCTGTGGTAATTATTTCAGATTTTTTTAACAAATTGAGCACCACGTGTGTCTGACTGGGTCTACCAAACTAATCTTAAGTTATAAAAATTCATAAACGAAACAGAAAATATTTTCATTAATTGCAAAATAAATGTACTGAATATCATCAAAGCTCAATGTGACAGGAGTGCCTTTGGTTTTAAGTTCTTGAAGAGATTAGATGAGTGACTTTTATTGTTCTTACATGTTACTTATCTTTAACTATATCCTTAAACACCTCCTCAGTGTTTTTCCATGTACAGAAACTATGATGACACCTACCACCTCTTTTTAACTAACATGAACAGGATTTTCAGGTTTATTATTCCCACATTTGGAGTTCCCCTGGTATTCCACTTAATCTCTCAGGAAATCTTTACACTGCTCTAATCTTTTTCATGTTTTTTTTTTTCTTATTGCCATTGACAAGAGCAATTTTGATACATCTTGTGCAGAGCAACGTTGTACACAGTCTGTCCTCATCTCTCAGCTCACTCCATTAGCTTCTCTATCCCACTCTCAAGCAGAAAATAAAATTCTCAGTTGCATTCCTTCAGTTGAAAACATTCCTAGCTAAAAACAAAGGCAAAGTATGAAAAGTAACTGCAACAATCACAGAGCAATGTTTATTTCTGTCCTGAAGCTGATTTCTTCTCTCTGAGACAACTAGCTCCCAGTCTACCAGCCTGACCCCTAGCCTGCTGCAGTTTTTAGGTTTCACTGCCATTGCCTCTGGTTATGCAGTTCTAACTGATCAACTACTCTGGAGAAGCACAGCATCCAAAAGCTTCAATCTGAAGAAGGAGGCACCTGTACTTCAGTAACACATCTCATGTTTCTATTTTATACGGGTATTAAGCTGATAGCCTTTATTTGGAAGAGAGATCATCAATCAGAAATCAAAGATGGCAGCTGACTTCATCACCAATGATTTGAGTCCCGTCCCCAAGAAAATGAGTCAGCATCCTGCATGTCCCCAAACAAGTAAGAACCACGGGCAAAACCCTGTAGATTCCTAGGCAAGTAGGAAGCCAAATCGCTCAAAAGTGTTCACTGAAATTGGCTCATAGTGGTTTTTTTCTGCTCTGTCAAAATCCCAAGATGAGTAAAACAAATCTCTCGCCCAGTTACATGTTTCTTACAGGAACCAACAGCAGAGGCTTAGAGAAAACAAGAAATTAACAGGGAATAGCACCGTGAAGTTTTCCCCACTGTATACTCCCACCTTCTGGCAAAATGCAATTCAGAGTCTTCCTAAACCACAGCTTGTATCTGTATCCTTATTTTTAATGATTTTTTTTCATTAATATATCTCTGAGTCTTTTTAAGCTTTCAGTATCCACATTGTACTGTAGCAATGGAAGAATGGCAGTGCTTCTGCCTGGCAACAGCCTTCTTTCTTCTATGTTCTATAAAATTGTATGCGATTATTACAGTTACTGCCCTGCAGGTCTCATCCTGTGAGAAATAACAGTTGTTCCTCACTCACTTTCTGTATGATATCTGTGGTTTCATATGTTTCTATCTGTTCTCCCTCCCTTTATCTAGCAGCTGCTCTGTGCTTTTTATCATGTTCAACAACCTTCTATACTTCAGTAAGACCTAAGACACACAGTAATCAAAACATGAATACACACTGGATTTTTGAGTTATAAAATGATGGGGTTTTATTTGTTCACTGAAGACTTCCTACTAATTGTTTAATAAATACACTATCCACCTTTTTGACTGCCGCTGAATATTGAATTGACATGTGTTTGAACTATCCACAAAAATGCCCAGATATATCCCCTGAATTGTAATAGCTAATTTACAGCTCATTTTTCTGCAGTTCAGTTAAGGCTGATTCCCTCCTCTATCTCCCTACCTTCCATTATTTGACACAAATCAACACTGAATTTCATCTGCAAGTGTATTACAGATCTTTCAGCCTCATTAGATCCTCTTGCAACTCTTCATGGCAAATTTTTGTGTTTACAAACCAAAATAATTTCATATAGTCTGTAGATGCTTTCTTTTCTTTCATCATTGCTTTTCCAGGTTCTTTGTGATCTTTGATTCTAGCGTAAGTGTTTTAAATAAGCCTCAGAATTATAGCTCTGTAATTTTGAGCTTTCCTGCACCTATCTCAAGATCTATAATTAGAGCATGGGGAATATCAGAAATCTTTAAAAAAATAAAATACATAAGATACTAAATAAAAGGGAAGATTTTGAAGGAAAAGGAGTGAACAGAACTTCTGTGTCTGAGACTGCTTATATTTGAGATTGTACCTGGGACTATTTTCAAACCAAACGTATGTGATTTCTCATCCCTCTCTGCAATTAGTGATCCCAAGTATATCTACCAAAATCAAAACTGTTGATAAATGTGGGAATTGAGAGCATAAGTATCTATCTATTAATAGCAGATTCACTGTAACTACAGTGCCAGCTCCATCCCAGCCAAAATCTGTGTTTAAAGAGAAGGGGAGAGAATCAATACAAATTGCTGCAGACAGCAATAAGTTTAGTCATCAGAGGCATTGCTGGTTGGGAGCCCAACAATTCATTTTCTTAACTAGCAGTAATGTTACCACATCAGTTTTTAATTAAGGTTAGGAAACTATTTTCCTCTTTTTATTTATAGCTCCAGGTACATTGCTCAGCATGTGGTAAGATTCCTGTGAAACTAAAGGAGTATTTCTTTGGTTTCTCTGGGCATTTTCCCTTTAAGTGGCACGTTGCTTACTCTGCTATCTGAACTCTATTCCCTCTGTGCATCCTTTTTATAAAGCACATTTTATTTGAATGATGATATAATATTCCCTTCCTCCTCTCGATATCAGCTTCATTTAATGCGGAACACTTTAATGCTTCAGCAAAGAAACAATATGCACTGGGAGGTGTCATTTTTTCTTATCCTTCCAAAGTAGCACTTCTTTTTTTTTTTTTTTTTTCCCTTTACGGATATTTCTGTAGCACTGAATACCTTAATCTGTAAGCATTTCATGAGCCATAATGAGTTACCCTAGTATCATTCTGGGAGATGCTGTAGACTTCAGACTGCCTCACCAACCGATCACTTTCACGTTCCTAACAAAGTGAACAAGACTGTGAAAAATAAGGTAATTAGATAACAGCAGTTCAGTATTCTGTAGCATATTGTAAAACGTGAATCTATAACTTTCAGTTCTTCCGTGTTCTGCAGTGAAGTGTCTAATATTTGCAATGCGTAAGACAGCTACTGTCATGTTCTCAATACACACCCCTGGAAATTCTCCAGTCTTCACTAGTCATAGCAGACACTCACATTAAAATCCATTAATTTAATCCATTAAAGGCCATTAAAAACTCAGAGGATGCTGGACCATCTATAACCTAAGCACTTAGGGAAATCTTGTTATTGAGAAGTCCTCACATTTCACTAAAGAGCTCAATCATACCACAGAAGCTTTCAACTGCTGACACACCAGAATTATTTAGAAATATTCATTTTATGGTTCTTTTTTACACTATTAAAAATGAACTTGGCTTAGAGCAAAAATGTTTGGCTCTGGAGTAAGTTTACAGGTGAACTATATAAACTTGAGGGCAAGTCACTACCAATAATACCTTACTCACTTAGTTCATTTCTGAGTAACTCTTTCCCTGACCTACTTTGATAGATTTATAAGTAAAGATATCAGTTGTTACTATAGCTATTTGTGAATGCAAGTCTGACAGTATAGATCATACAGATTTTTCAGGGTTTAAGTGCCTATTTCCTGCTTAAAAATGAATAATCAGACAAAACATCTTATTTCTTATTGCTCTCTGTCTTTTAAATCATATTCTCTGCCTATTTCTTCTGGTGCTTCACCTCCTCATGCCCTCGTCTGTGAAAAAAACAGGCCCAAGTCATACAATCAGAGCCTGTACATCTCATTCAAGACTGTCCCGGGTTTGGCCGGGATAGAGTTAATTTTCTTCCTGATACCTGGTGTAGTGCTGCTTTTGGATTTAGGACAAGAACAATGGTTGCTAACACACCATGTTTGAGTTGTTGCTGAACAGTGCTTACATTAAGTCAACACCTTCTCAGCTTCTCATGCTGCCCTGCCAATGAGTTGGCTGGAGGTGCACAAGGAGCTGGAAGGGGACACAGCCAGGACAGCTGACCCAAGCTGGCTAAAGGGATATTCCTGACCATATGATGTCATGCTGAATGCTAAACTGGGGAGAGCTGGTCAGGGGGTGGCAGGCAGCTGCTTGGGAACAGGCTGGCCATTGATCAGTTGGTGGTGAGCAATTGCACTGTGCATCACTCATTTTGTATATTATTTACCAATATTGTTATTATTTTCCCTTCCTTTTCTGTCCTATTAGACTGCCTTTATCTCAACCTGTGTGTTTTACTTTTTTTTCCCATTCTCTCCCCCATCCCACTGGGGTGGGTGGACTGAGCGGGCAATTGTGTGGTATTCATTTGCCTGCTGGTTAAGCCACAACAAGGACTCGGACAAATATTTATTCATAAAAGACACATATGAAAGGCTAATCCAAAACAAAGCTTCTACTTGTGTTACCTTTGAGAGCACTAGAGTGTACAGCAGCGTTGTTAAACCAAATTATATGGTTCAGTGTCAGTGCAGGTAACACAGTACAAGTAATAGTAGTCAGTTTGTAAAAGAGGTAGAAAAGGTCTGTTAAAAACCCTGAGTCCATCATCAAATCTGTACTTCTCTCTCATCTCCTAGTCCCTGCGTTAGCTGCTTCCTACCATGTAAAAGTCACTTAACTCTCCCACTCATCACTGCTTGCAGGAGTGTTTGCTGCTGGTCTGAAAAGTTTCCTGCTGGGAGCATTTGTTAAGTAAGAGCTCTCCCCTGCTTTAGTCTCATACGATCTTCTGGTTGAGTATGAGAAGTGAAAACGTTGCCACTTACAGATGGCAGGAGAGAAAAGAGACACAGCCCTTTCTGTGCTACCTGTGCAGTGATTCAGAAAGTCCAAGAAACCCTCATCTAGAGTTTGCCTTAGCAACCACATGTTATTAGAGAGAAACCTAAAATAATCTATGTAGTCTTCCTACAAGTATAACTGATACCTTGTGAAGTCTATCAGTTGAAGCAAAAAGGCAACTCTTTCCCCATACTTACTTTCTAAGAAGTATTTCTGCTTTGCCTAGCAGTGGAGGACTCCACAGAGAGTTTGGACAATCATTAGTTTGATATCAGCCCATGAAAGACAGACTAAATAGATACCATATTGTAGATGTCACTCCCAGAGGAGACTCCTCCTGCCAAAGCAGAGCAGGAGGTTTCCTTGCTGAATAAACAACAGGAAAGGAGGAGAGGATTTGATATGAGCAAGAGAAGAGCTAGGTCAGCCAGCCATGGTTCAGTACAACTTCACAGCAAACACAAAAGGGTGTTTGTTGGCAACACCTGTAGAGGGGTCAGATCCTTTTCTCCAATTCCTTTCTTTGACCAAAGCCAAAGATTTCTGTCTTGTGAGATCTTCTTGTCTTTACTATAGACAACGCTGAGGTAAGCTAGGAGTATGTTCCAGGATATCTGGTACAGTTTTAGAAGGATGATACTGCTTTTTCTTGAACAGTAGTCAGAAGAAGCTGAAGCGATAAAGATGAACTCAGAAAGAAAACAGCTGGTGGATTACTGGCTGCTTTGCATCTGCTATCATCAACTCAAAAATATCCACATCTGATGTGTGTACAGGGACACCCTACTAGCATTCATTTGCATTCAGGACTCTCATTTCACTTTCCTTCTCCTTTCCTACCTCTATCTAGCTCCAGACTAAAAGGTATGAAGCACTTTCATCTAATTATTTGCCATTTTATAAAAATTGTCCTAACCAACATTTTCAAAAATGGGGAGCTAACAGAGTGACTTCCAGATTAAAGTTTTAAGCATTTGGAAAGTACGTCTCTAGGTATATTTGTTTTGTTTTGTTTTTCTTAATTGCCTGGATAATGACATAAAAACCTAAAGGATGACACTCATACATACTAATGAACTGCATTTTTTCCTGTCTCTGAAAAGCCAGCAGTGTAAAATCACTAAAATTGCAATGCAGTTAAATTCAGAGGACAGAGGGATACTGATCCTCATGAACATTAGCATACACAGTAATAACTCTCTTTAATACAGTATTATAATTTTTATTTTTAAAATGGATCCCTGTCTAGACATGTATTAAATCTCTGAGGCAGTAGTTAGTAATGTGTAAAGAGTAAATTGCATAGCTCAGCTTTGAGACTGGTCATTTTCCTGCTTTATTGAAACACTGTGAAGTAGAAAGATATACAAAGTAAATGGGAAACACTGTAGTAGGAGGAATGAGCTCTGACAGCCTTATTGATTCCCTGTTTTTTCTGATCCTTTTATTATCCACTGTTGAGCAGTCTCACCAAAGGTGCTTAAAATAGTGGCAGGCTCCATAATACTACAGATTTCTGAAGTTTACATTATAACTGCAAAACCAATTTGCTGCTTCCTCCCTGTACCATCTGCCTTCCCCCCTCTTTCTTTCTCAGAGTACAACAGCTAGCATCCTATCTTCATTATTCTGCACTTCAGAAATGAAGCTGATTCCAACTGGGATATCTAGGGGTATTAATGAACAATACAGTAGTTCCCTCTCTTGGGTTCAGCTCAGGTCTACCAAGTCCAGCAAACAAACTCTAACGACTCTAATAAACACTGCTTCCATTTTGAGGTGCCTCGGGAGGGAAAAGAGGTAGGGAAAAAGTAACAGCAGAAGAAATGATTAGGCAATGCTGTTAGAGCAAGCCCAGTACTCCCAGGCACTGCATCATGTCAGCATTGCAGGACTATCTTGGCAAGAGACAAAATGGATCAAAACTAGCTTCTCACAAATTTTGCTTTCTCAGACTCAAATTAATTTACCTGCCCTCACTTGCCCTCATGATCTTGTAATACATGTAAAAAAAAACAGTGTCACTTTTTCCACGATCTGGGTGCTGACTACTTAAGTGTCAACTTTATGGCTGCCAGATTTAATGTAATATTTAGAAGTATCTCAAAGGTCTCCCACAGCTGGGCGTAGGCCATCTGTGAGGCTGAGTTTCCTCAGACCTTGGCTATGGAGTAAAAATGATGATAAATGTTCCGAAATATTTTTATTTCTCTGGAAACCTGAGAGAAAATAAAGACTCCAAAGAGAAGCTGATTTTATTTCTTCTTGTACGTTATTAACAGAATTGTCTTTCACCTTCAAGTCAATTAAAGAAAATCACTGAAATAGCTAAGAGGATGCTGAGGGTCAAACTGGAATGTGAAAGCTCTGTTCATGCCACTGATGCCTAAGTTGTAAATAACTTGCTTTGTGGAAGGCAGCGTGACAGAGAGAAGCTGAATTTTGAGAGAAAACACACCAAAACTCATCATTTCTGTGAAAAACAAGCACTTCTGATGAAGGAACCACAAGGATTTCATGAGTTTAGGACTGTGATGTAATTCTGTACAGTATATTTTTTTCAAATTAGAAATATTTTAGACTTCAGGTTGATTTGATGGAGAGATTTTTTACTTTTAAAAAACATGCTTAATGCAATAGGTCTGTATTCTGACGGTGCTGTAGGACTCTCACCGTTACGGACTTTCTGTGTACAATTCAAACACTCTTGTTTGCACAAGGACTTACCAGGAAACCTGCTTATCTTTTAATAGTGTGTGTGTATATAACCTCCAAATTAGAGACATTGGACAACACACTCCTATCCAGCTGTCAGATTCTCCTGGCTGGTCATACCCTCATTAACCTGGAGGTTACCACCACAAAAGGACCTTTTCCAGGAAAGCAGGGATCAGCTTCACCCACTTCAGGGAGAATTAAGAAAGTTATAGAACAAGGCAAGGTGGTTTGAGCTAATGCTATTAGGAAGGCTTAGGAGGAGGTTAGAAAATTAGATATACCTGAGAAGAGGTGATAGGAGAGGATGTCAGGCTGTAAACTTACATCGCTTTCACTATCACTTACATTGGGCTAGTGTAATAGTCAAGAAGTTCATGCAGCCAGCTTTGCACTAAAGCATGTTTCAAGTAA